>MCJB01001891.1:105455-174332 GCA_002018475.1 Nicotiana obtusifolia
ATATTCCATGTGTGTGTCATAAAGAAGCTTGAGAATCAAATAAAGAGGTATGCAAGTGGGGTTTAATGCGGGAATATAAGGCCATTGAGGCCATGGGGTCAAAAAGGAACAAAAGGTTGAAAGAAACAAGAGTGTAATTAGTGTTCAAGGAGGAAGTAGCCACTATTATCTAAATATACATCCCTACCCTTCCTTAAACCGACATTACAAGCTTACAAAGTCCTTATGTGATTTCTAACCGAGTGTTCCTATGACTAGGCGATGAATTAAAAATAAGGGCAAGCCTATGGCATGGCATGTGGTGACACTTGAAATTCTATTCTGAGAGCGAGCGAATTAGTACTTTTGTCCCTTGGTTCTGCTATAATAACTATTGTGAGAGTGGGACTTTCTTTCTAGTGAGGGCACATACACTGCTAGGTTGATAGTCAGTTGAGCTTTGAGTAAAGCATAAGTAAATTCAGCTGAAAGTAGCATTTAGTTACTTTGTTGAGGCTCAAAGTTCACTAATTGATTGTTTGTCTTTGAACATTAATGATTCAAAGGGGGGTACAGTGGTAAAAAGGGTTATGCTAAAGATGTTAACAACAAACACCGTCCAGGGTCAGTGTTGCTTCATATTTGATAAGTAGAGTCTAGTTTAGGACAGTGTCGTTCTAGTTGCTTGAGGACAAGCAAGAGCTTAAGTTGGGGGTGTTGATGTGCCGGATAATTTCGGCACATTTTGATACTATTTGTTTAAAGTTTGACTTGTTCTACTTGTTAATTATCACGATACTTACATAATTTTAGTGTAATTTCAGTGTATTGAGTGAAGAAATCCAGAAGCATGGAGAGAAGTCCAAAAAGCCAGCAAAAGGCAAGAAAAGAGGTCAGGAGCATCGCAGAAACAATTATGCGATCGCAAAACAGCTATGCGAGTCGCATAATTCGCAGGAAGATCGCAGATACAGACAGAATTTTAAGCCAACTTTCAGGTTGAGAATGCGGTCGGAAATGTGACCGCAAAACAGGAATGCGAACCGCATTCTCATCGCAAACACGAACAGAGTCTGGGTGAAAAATAGAGTGAAGAATGCGATCGCATTTATGCGAACCGCAATTTCAGATGCGACGAGAGTGAAGCTGACTGGTGTGATCTGCGATGGAACATCAAGATTTGCGAACTGCATTCCTGTTCTGCGACAGGAATGCGATCCGCATAAGTGCAACGAGGGCAAACTGACTGCTGCTCGCCTCAGGTTTTGGGCTTCTATAAATAGCTTTTCTAGGGTTTTGTGAAGGGGGACTTGTCAGAACTCAGAGTGAAAAGTACAGCTTTTGATTATTTTCGAATTGAGAGAAGCTTTTGGGTGATCAAAACTGAGAATTCTATATTTTTTTAAGATGAACTCAATTGTTCTTCTTTGTTCTTTAGTTATCAATATGTGTAGCTGTAATACTGAGGTTGTGAACCCTAGATAGGTGGAATGTTAATTGAGAGTTTGATATTGATTCCAATTTCGAAAGAAGCTTGATATTTATTTATTTCTTGTTCTTAAATTAATCGCTAGTGGCCGCAAACATTAACGAATGCCAATTCACGCTATCTTATCTTGGAAAAGTGAGATAGACTTTGGTAGAGATAAATAACAATAATTCAAGGCTTTAAACCTTGTTTAACGAAATCACTTAGGAATAAGTAGGTTTTAATTTGGCGAATGATTGGTTGTTGTTAAGTTTGACTCTTTTGTATTTGGGAGAATCTTAAGAGGATACAGTATCCAAGTGTTGGGAAATATTGGATAATAAGTTATTAAAAACCGATTGCATATCAAGAACGGTCTTCAATATCAATATCAAGAACATTCTACTACATTAGGGGGAACACAACCTTAGTATCTTAAATTCATATTTTTACGTTTAAATTATTCTCAAACATCAGTTCTAGTTTACTTTTCTTTACATATTCAACACCGATTTATTTGATTTGGTTACTTGAAAGAATTACGACTAAGTAAAGTATTGCATTAATTGGATAATAGTTTCACGCCTATTCCCTGTGGGATTCGACCCCAACCTCGTTGGGGTTACTATATTTGACATTGATCGCTTACACTATTATTAAGGTGTAATTTGAGCGAATCAGATGATGTGGTAAGAGAGGAGAGAAATAGGGAAAACACTTAGAGGGTGGGTGAAAAATTAGGGAGAAAAGAAAAAGAGGTAGAAAAAAATACCTGGGTGTGCGGTTCGGTGCGCGTCTCGGTCGAAGCGTGTGCTGCCGTGCACATCTGCCAGTGTGTCTGTTATATGTGCTCCCTATATACACGCTCAGGCCTCCTCGTGCATGGCCACACAGGTTCAGACACGCCAACGCCGATATTTACGCGTTCAAGTGCGCGGTAAAGCCCTCTAGGTGAGCTGCAGCGCACCTATACACCCATAAAATGCCCATTGAAGACCTCAAATCTACCATTCCACAACCTATACATCCCTGCAATCACCAAACTCACACAATATACCTAGCTTAAACTAAAAAAAAAGTTGAACTTGTAGAAATGTTAGAGGTAGTTTTGACTTATAGTAATCGGCTTGACTCAGGCGGCCACACTCAACTGATTATGACACTCGAGGATTGCTTAGAAAATCCTCCAAAAAGATACAGTTTTAACCTGTGCCCGTTCACTTTGAAACTATCAGTTCCTTCTAGGTTTTGGTTCTCAATCACCCCATATGGTGATACAGGTTTCACCACAGACGGTCCCGTCCATCTTGACGTGAATTTTCCGGGTAACAAACTGAGTCTACTATTATATAGCAAGACCTTTTAACCTTCCCAAAATTCTTTTGGTTTAATCAGACGGTCATGCCATTTCTTCATCTTTTTCGTGCATTTTCATACGCGTCTAATATGATTTCCTCCATCTCATTCATATGCGACATTCTATGTTCACCTGAAAGACTAAGATCATGATTAATCAATTTAATTGCCCAATAAGTCTTGTGCTCTATCTCCACAGGTAACTGACATAACTTTCCATATACCAGCTCAAAGGGTGAAGTCCCTATGGTTGTTTTGGACGCTGTTCTATACGCACATAGAGCTTCATCTAACTTTACTGACCAATCTTCTCTGGAAGCACTAAGCATTTTTTTCTAAAATTCGTTTGAGTTCACGGTTAGCTACTTCTACTTGCCCACTAGTTTGAGCATAGTATGGAGTTCTTGTTTTATGAGTCACCCCATATTTAGGCAGTAGTGTGGCAAACTGTTTATTGATAAAATGTAACCCATTGTCACTAAGGATGACTCGAGGGGTTCCAAAGCGGGTGAATATGTTCTTCCGTAGCAATTCACCTACCACCCGAGCATCATTTGTCATAATAGGGATTGCCTCGACTCATTTGGAGACGTAGTTAGCGGCCACTAGGATATACTCATATGAACAGGATGGTAGGAAGGGACCCCTAAAATTGAATTCCCAAACATCAAAGAATTCACATACTAGAATGGAAATTAGGGGCATCTCATCCCTCTTACTAATGTTACATGTCCGTCGGCACTTGTCACATGTTGCGACATAAGCGCTTGCGTCCTTGTACAATGACGGCTTGTAGAAACTGGCTTCCATGACTTTTGATGCTGCCCTATTTCCTCCGTAATGTGCCAGGGCTGCTCCATCATGACAGTGGGATAGTATGTTTTCCATTTCCCTTTCTGGTCGTATCTCCAAATCATGCCATCTACACACAATTTAAACAAAAAGGGGTCATTCCAGAAATAATTTTTTACCTTGTTGTGCAGCTTCCTCTTTTGGTCAAAGGACAAGTCATGCAGTAGCCACAACCTAGCCAAAAATGTTGGCTATGTCAGCATATCATGGCAGTCAGACGAAGACCGCTACAATGAAAAAAATCTGGACATCTAGGAACTCTTCCCTAATATCCACAGTTTTAATAGGTGGCTTCTCCAATCTCGACAGATGGTCAGCTACTTGGTTTTCTGTGCACTTTATATCCTTTATTTCAAGATAGAATTCTTGTGGCAACAATATCCACCACATCAGACGCAGTTTTGAATCTTTCTTGCTCAACATATAATTCAGTGCTGAGTGGTCAGTATGCACTATCACTCTGCTCTCCATTAGGTAAGATCTGAACTTGTCAAAAGCAAATACCATGACAAAGAACTCCTTCTCCGTGATAGCATCGTTTACCTGGGCATCATTCAAAGTCCGGCTCGAATAGTAGATGGGTCTGAATATTTTATCTCATCTCTGCCCCTACACTGCCCCTACTGCCAGATCAATGGCATCGCACATGATTTCAAAGGGTTCGCTCTAAGCGGGAGTCACCATTATGGGGGCACTCACTAGCTTTTCCTCGATCAATTCAAATACTCGGAGGCACTCCACATCGAACAAAAACTTCACATCCTTGGCGAGCAAATGCCGTTAAGGGCTTGGTGATGATGGAAAAATTCTTGATGAATCTTCTATAAAACCTTACATGCCTTAGAAAGCATCTAATTCTCTTCACTGAAGTTGATGGTGGGAGCTTAGCGATCACATCAACCTTAGCTTTGTCTACTTCTATGCCTTCAAATGTGACTTTGTGGCCTAAAACCATCCCTTCTTGACCATGAAGTGACACTTTTTCCATTTGAGTACTAGGTGAGTGTCTTCAAATCATTTCAGCAAAAGCTCCAAATTCCTCAAACAATCCCTGAAGTCATCCCCAAAGAGAGTAAAGTAATCCATGAACACCTCCAGGGATTTCCCATTCAAGTCTAAAATAATTGACATCATGCACCTTTGAAAAGTAGCTGGTGCATTGCAGAGTCAAAAAAGCATTCTCTGGTATGCAAAAATTCCTGAAGGGCAGGTAAATGTGGTTTTCTCAATTTCTGCAGGATCAATGGGTATTTGATTGTACCCTCAATAACCATATAAGAAACAGTAGCATCCACGACCGCAAACCATGTCGCATTCATTTTACTTTTTGTTAATTCTTTCTATTTTCTTTTCCCTATTGCTAACTATGTCGCTCATCTTTTACCCTTATACAGATATGACACCTCACAAGCATGTCGCAAGGAAAAGGCTATCATCCGGTCGTAACACATCACAGCCAAAACATGTGCGAACGGAACCAAACAGGCCAAGCACCTCCCAGTCTGACGAGGAGGACCTGTTGCCCGTAGTCAATCTACTGGCTGAGACTAGAAGGAAGCATGGAGATGACTTTCATCTCTGCTTTGGGGTCGAAGGCTCAAGGGAACTGTTTAGAGAGGGACTTACCAAAAGAAAAATCTAGGGTGAGAAGCAGTTGAGCGTAAATGGGCTCCAAGAACAGTACTCCCATATTCTCGACAACATAAAAGCGAGAAAATAGGAGTGCTTCACTGAGGCCCCGAAGGAGTTCAACGAGTCATTGGTCCAGGAGTTCTATGAATCTTACGGAGCTTCCAGAACGGTGCAACACAAACATAACAAAGTGTTCACTGGCATCGTACTGGTTCGGGGAAAGAGTGTGTTCTGCAATAGCGAGGAAATTAATGAAATATACTTCCCGGATTGGCAAACAAGCACAGCCGAGTACGATGCGGAGTACTCAAATAGAGATAATGAACGTGGGTGGATAGCGTCTGTAATTGCAAAAGGGACTCCTGCTTGGATAAATCCTGGAAAGAAAATTTATAAAGAGGATCTCACATGGGAGGGTCGATTTTGGCTGAGCTTCGTCACCTCCCGTTTGATACCGTCCAGAAACGATACTGATATAAGCATTGAGAAAGCTCTTCTCATTGCGTGCATCATGGCCAGTATAAAATTTGATGTGGGGACTCTAATTTTCTAGGAGATTGGTATCCGGGCAACGTAGCGTGCCACCTAACTTCCATTTCCGAGTTTGATCACAGCCCTCTATAAAGCTGTGAACATGCCTCTCATGCCACAATCTGATAAAACAGGAAAGGAAACGAGGCATATAGACATCACTCGTCTCAGTGATCGTGCTGCCCCACCAGAGACCCCACTCCAGGACCCTGCCTCCCAGACTCCTATACGTCCCCAAGTTCCAGAGGCCTCCACTTCTGCTTCAGAGCCTGCCTCCCAGTCTACCACCGGTCAACCTTCGTCCACACTGCCAGCCCTCTCAAGACTTGGTCTCATTGCCCAGCATGCCAATGCCAAGGTGGACCAACAATTGAAAACCTTGCCAAACCTTATCAAACAAGCCCTGACTCCAATACAAACGTCCGTGACAACTCTCCAACAACAACAAACATTGTTTGGGGATCGCTTGCACAAACTTGAGTTCAGGGTGGAACATATCGAGAGAGGTGAGGTAAGGGTTTTACCTCAGCTAAGGGAGGAGGTGGCATCTATGAAGACTGAACTCCAGAAAATGCAAAACTTGGAGTTCGACCTATCATCCCTCCTTCGCAAAGAGGGTGACCAAGGTGCAGACACGGTTGCACCAGACCTGGGGTTAGACTTCACAACTCTGATGGCAGACATTGCACCTCAGTCTGCCAGAATGTCTCAACCTCCAGCTCCTCCGGTACATGTTGGTATTGATGATGAGGAGACATCCAAACATTCATCAGAGTCAGAAGGTGAAGAAGCAGAAAAGGACGATTCATGGTCCGACGAGGATGAAGGCCCTCAGGAGAAGGGCAAATAGATTGCTGCTCCCACAGTGGAGGATGAGGAGCATGCAAACATTCAGTGGGCCATACAACATTTGCTAGCAGATTTGGCCGCCCATGAAGATCCATCGGCCACTCAGCCATCAGCGGGCGAGGCTAGCAGCTCAGAGGCCCCAACTTTAGTTCCCATCCAGTCCAATATCCCTCCTTCAGCTGCAGAGGGTCCACCGGCTACTGATTCTCATAGCGCTAGTGCGCCCCAGGGAGCCCCTTGAACTCTACTTTATTTTCTTATGCATTGGGGACAATGCATGCTTTCGGTTGGGGGTGGTAGCCTATCTGTATATTTGATCTGTATTATTGTATTTTTGCGACATTAGTAACTGTAAAATATATACTAGTGCTTCATGATTTTTGTATATATGTTGTCTTTAATTAGTAGAAAGTTTTTCATCTTTAGTTATTAGAAATAAAACTCCCCTTGGTTTTTCTTTGTCAGGTTCTTTTTCAAGGGTGTAATAGTAGAACCAGGACAGTAAAGTGAAACATGTTGACCGGGATGGTGTAATTGTCTAGTAGCAAGCATGTGTGTCTATATGTAGATTATACCCTTTCAAAAGATCAACTGTGTGAACTTGAGGCTTACTCTGTGACTCTATGTCTACCTAGAGTTATGTATTTATATATGATGAAAGCCTTGAATTCCCAAATGTTAACTCTAGGGCTTTAAACTATGTTAACCAAACAGTTTGTGTGCCATGTGTGTGAGCTCTTTGTATAGATGATTCTTGTGTTTGCTTCCGCCATCTAGAACTTGCCCGATTGGTTTTTCGACGCCTATTATAATTACACTTAGTTGGAGAGATGATCTTAGGCATTCTTTGTTTTATTTGTGAAACCTCTTTAGCCTTTTAAGCCTACCTGTGCATAAATAATATCACTAGTACCCTATTCGAGCCTTTAACCTTTTCTTTGGCCTCCTCATTACGAACCTTTCCCTTTTGTAAAATAATTACCTTTGAACCCGTTCCTCCTTGAACATTAAGAATTAGGCTAAAAGCCTAAGTTGGGGGTGTGGGACAAAAAGGAAATGGGTAAGGTTATACAGTGAGGGTAAGAGCTTATACCTCAAAGTGCTAATATGAATTTATGTAAGCTCCAAAAACCAAACAAAAAAAAAAGAAAAAAAGAAAAAAAAAGAAAAATAAAATAAAGATAGATATATGTGTGTATTTATAATGATGGAGTTTTGAAACAAATTAGAGAGGTATTTAAGGTGGTTCCATATTAGGAACTAGATGCCAATGAGGCTTTGGGGTTTGAAAAGAAACAAAGTGTAAAAAGAAAGGAAAATGTAATTAGTGTTCAAGGAGGATGTAGTCACTCATATCTAAATATTTATCCTACCCTTCCCTAAACCTACATTACAAGCATAAAAAGTCCTTATGTGATATCCAAACGAGCGTTCTTAGAAGTAGGCGACGAATTAAAATAAGGCAAGCCTATGGTATGGTATGTGGTAGCACTTGAAATTCTTTTCTGAGCGTGAGTGTATTTGCAAATTAGTCCCTTTGTGTTGTTATTATAAATATTGTGATTTTGGGACTTTCTTTCTAGTGAGGGCACATGAACTGCGAGGTTGAACGAAAGTTGAGTTTTGAGTAAAACATAAGTGCACTCAGCTGAGGGTAGCATTTAGTCACTTTGTCTGAGGCTCAAAGTTCACAAGCTGATTGGTTTTCCTTGAATATACTGATGATTTAGGGAGGGTAAAGCATTCGAAGAGGCATGCTTGAAACACTAACAACAAACACTTTCCATGGTCATTATTGTTTCATGTTTTGTAAATGGAGTATAGAATAGGATAGTGTCGTCTTAGTTGCTTGAGGACAAGAAAGAGTTTAAGTTGGGGGTGTTGATGTGCCGGAGAATTTCGGCACATTTTGATACTACTTGCTTAGATTTTGACTTGTTTTACATGCAATGTCTCTCGGTACTTATGTAATTTTAGTGTTTTTGTTGTATATGAAGTGTAAGGACCTTAGAGCATGGAAAAGAGCTCAAAAAGCCAACTAAAGACAAGAAAAGAGCAGAAAAGCATCACAGAGGTTAATATGCTATCGCAAACATCACATGCGAGCCGCATACTTGACTTCAAAATCGCAAACCAAAACAGACTTCTGGGTAAACTTTCATGTCAAGAATGCGGTCACATTTGCGATTGCATAACTCGTATGCGAGCCGCAGAAATACACATGGAGATCGCAGACACGAGCAGAGTTTTGGGTGAAGTTCAGAGTAAGAAATGCGATCGCATCTGCGATCGCATAACTGGTATGCAAACTGCAGAATCAACCGCAAATCAAGCATGAAGTCTACTGTATGATGGAATTGCGATGCAAAATACGGTCACATTTCTTCAACGTGGACCGCGAATCATGAATGCTATGAAGGCAAAACCTAGGGGTGAAATCTGTGATAGACGTGTTAAAATTGCGGACCACATATCTTTTATGCGACAGAAATGCGGTCGCATTATTGACTTCACGGGCAGATCAGTCCGAATTTTGCCTCGATTTTTAGGCCTCTATAAATAGGTCTATTAGGGTTTTGTGAGGACTATCTTGTCAGAATTTAGAGCAGAAAGTACAAGGCTTGAATTATTTTACCTCTTGGAAGCTTTTGGGTCAATTATCTTCTACTTTGTAAGCGTTATGACAATTATTATTCTTTCCATTTTAGATTTTAGTATGAGTAGCTAATTCTAAACACTAAGGTTGTGAACCCTAAATGGGTGTGATATTATTGGGTGTTTGATATTGTATATATTTTCAACGGTTTATTGATATTTGTTTACTTCTCATTCTTTAAACAATTGTTGGGGGTTGCAAACATTAACAAACGTCATTGAAATCCATCTTTGCTTGGGAAAGCGGGGTAGAACTTGGTAGAAGTAAATATCAAAGACTCAAGACTTTAAACCTTGTTTAATAAAATCTCTTAGGAATAAGTGGGTTTTAATTTGGCATAAATTAATTGTACTTAATCACAACTCTTTTGTATTTGGGAAAATCATAAAGAGGAAATATTACCCAACTATTGGAAAATATTGGGTAGTCAATTATACATCAATTGCATATCAAAAGATTCTTCCGTTGGAAATATATCATTGTATTGGGTCGGATATAATCGACCGCATAAGGAGGATCGGGCCCGGGCACAATGCAAGACCGGGTTGCTTCAATCTGGGGTCAGCAAGTCGGGTATGAAACTGGAGCAACCGAGATAAGGCAATCGGCATCGATCGACGAAGACACACCTCGTAATGAAAGATCAGTTTCGACCGAATATCTCGTGGATTCCTGATATCTCGGTAGGAGTGAAGATCTCAACCGTCATAGATGTTAAACCATTATTTTAGGGATATTCCACCCCGTAATTAAAGGGATTTTATCTTGTAATTAGGGTTTTACCATATGGGGGAGACTTCTTTTACCTATAAGAAGGGTATCTACCTTCATTGTAACACATAACAGTTATGAGAAAAATACTAAATATTTCAGCTGTCTTTTATCGGAATCAATCATCCTTTATTGTGTTTCATTTCATTACCAGCAATCCATTCTAATATAGTGGTTTGATCGTTCTTTTGCTTATTAAAATTCAATTACATTACATTATATCATACGTTGTATCAAATCAATTCGTACATCCTTAGCACTACGAACAAATTCAATAGTTACTCAGATTTAAAGGTAAACAATTTGGCGCCCACCGTGGGGCTAAGGATATTAGTGAATTTTTTGATACAATTCTCTGTTACACACTATTTTACGCTTGCTCTTTGCAGAATCTTCTGTTTTTCATATTACAGCATAATCATGTCACATTCAATCCCCGTCAACAACGGGTTTAACCACCAAGGCGAAAACAACGTTATGCCCAGAAACGAGGTCCCGATCGACGTCAACTCCCAAATGGCAGTCGACGCTGATCAGACCCCTGGCCCATCAAACAGCGTATAGGGGGGAAATCACTCAGGGATTCAACATAGTGGAGGAAATGAAATCAGCCTCAAAGTAATATTTGATATGCTGGAAGCCTAGCAAGCGGCCATAGCTCAATTACAAAGTCGCAGTCGAAACCTGGGCGGAGCCGAAGCCATTTCTTCTCGAGGGGTAGCCCAACAAAATGAGCGGATCACAACGCAACCAGATGAGAACAGTTAACGAATCAACTTCGGGATTATCAAAATGCTCGAGGAGTTGACTAAACGGCTCGAGACAGGTGAAAAAAGAATCGAGGCTAACGACAAGAAGGTTGAAACGTATAATTCAAGGGTAGACCAAATACCGGGAGCCCCTCCGGTGTTGAAGGGTTAGGACTCAAAAAAGTTTGTGCAAAAACCTTTCCCATCCAGCGCCGCTCCAAAATCGATTCCGAAAAAGTTCCGCATGTCTGAAATCCCTAAATATAACGGGACTTCGGATCCAAACGAGCACGTGATGGCTTAGACCTGTGCTATAAAAGGAATCGACCTCGAAGACGATGAAATCGAGTCCGTCCTCCTGAAAAAATTTTGAGAGACCCTCTCCAAGGGAGCAATGACGTGGTATCACAACTTACCACCGAATTCCATTGATTCCTTTGCCATGCTCGCCGATACCTTCGTCAAAGCCCATGCGGGCGCCATCAAGGTTGAAATGAGAAAATCAGATCTATTCAAAGTTAGACAACGCGATAACGAAATGCTAAGAGAGTTCGTGTCTCACTTTCAAATGGAGCGAATGGACCTGCCACCAGTTACAGATGATTTGGCCGTG
Source organism: Nicotiana obtusifolia (assembly GCA_002018475.1). Classification (NCBI taxonomy): domain Eukaryota; kingdom Viridiplantae; phylum Streptophyta; class Magnoliopsida; order Solanales; family Solanaceae; genus Nicotiana; species Nicotiana obtusifolia. The sequence goes on from MCJB01001891.1 coordinate 116,912, forward strand.
AAAGCCTTTACTCAAGGGCTCAATGCCAGAAGTTCTGCGACATCTCAGCAACTCAAACAGAGCATGATTGAGTACGCACCCGTCACTTGGGCAGACATTCTCAACCGGTACCAGTCGAAGATCAGGGTAGAAGATGATCAGATCGGGGTTCCATCGGGCTCTTCCTACCCTATTAGAACTTTTGATCGATCTCTAAGGGATAACTATCGAGAACCAAGGTCGAATCGAGATAAACACCGGCCATACCCAGAAGATAAAAGGATTGTCCCGAGGGGGCACAAATCCCCGAGACAGGAAAGCAGGAACGACCCCAACCAAAGGAACAGGAGACCGTTGCCGAAAAACAACTTCGATAGAACCAGTAACCGCCAAGAAGCACCGCGATTGTCCGAGTATAATTTTAATGTCGATTTGGCGACTCTTGTTTCAGCAATCGGTCGCATCAAAGGCACCAAATGGCCAAGGCCGTTACAAACGAACCCTGCCAAGAGAGACCCCAACCTTATATGCAAGTATGATGGCACTCACGGGCACAGAACGGAAGATTGCCGGCAGCTGAGAGAAGAAGTAGCCCGGTTGCTCGAAAACGGGCATCTTCGGGAATTTTTAGGCGATCGAGCAAAAAACCACTACGAAAATAGGAACAGACCAGCAAATCAAGAAGAGTCGCGGCACACAATTAACATGATAATCGGGGGAGCACATGCGCCTCAAGTACCGGTGTTAAAACGCACCAAAATATCTATTACCCGAGAAAAACGTGTTCGGGACTACGCAATGAAGGAACTTTGTATTTTAGCGACAAGGATATCGAAGGTCTTACACAACCTCATAATGATGCACTGGTGATAACGATTAGTACATGATACCCGAGTGAAGCGCGTACTTATCGACCCCGGGAGCTCAGCCAACATAGTTCGATCTTGGGTCATTGAGCAACTGGGTCTGTCAAACCAGATTATCTCCGAGGTCCGGGTCCTCAACGGTTTCAACATGGCTTCAGAAACAACCAAGGGTGAAATAATGCTGATGATGAATATTGCTGGGACTATCAGGGCAACAAAATTTTGGGTAATCGAAGGCGATATGAGATATAATGCCTTGCTCGGGAGGCCTTGGATACATGATATCAAGGCCGTACCCTCAACCTTACATCAAATGTTGAAGTTTCCATTGGACGAGAGAGTCGTCACCGTCTACGGGGAGCAACATGCAGCAAGGGAAATGTTCGCGGTGGAAGAAGCGGCACCGAAATCTACCGTTCCCCCACAGAAGGCTAAATAGCTATCAGAGAAGCCGCCTTCAACAAATGAGGGTGAACAAGATCAGCTCGACGAAGATAGTTATGGGGTACCCCGATCGTTTATTGCTCCGGATGAGTCCGAAGCAACCAAGTCAACGGTCGAGGAGCACGAACAAGTCTCGATCCGCAGCGACGCACCCGATCGAAAAGTATACCTGGGCTCGGGTTTAAACTCCAAGCTCAGGTCCAAATTACTTACTTTCCTTTCGGCTAATGAAAATTCCTTTGCTTGGTCCCATTTAGACATGACAGGCATACCACCGGAAATTGCAACGCACAAGCTTAGTATCGACCCGAAATTCTGGCCGATCAAACAAACAAAGAGACCTCAGTCCGAAGCTAAGCAGGCCTTTCATCAAGGACGAGGTAACTAAACTCTTAAATATAGGGTCCATTCGGGAGGTTAAGTACCCAGAATGGTTGGCTAATGTAGTTGTAGTCCCTAAGAAGGGAAACAAACCTAGGATGTGTATAGATTATAAAGACCTAAATAAAGCATGCCCAAAGACTCCTTCCCCTTGCCCAACATTGATCGCATGATCGATGCTACTGCTGGCCACGAGACTCTTAGTTTTCCCGACGCCTATTCTGGGTATAACCAGATACAAATGGATAGGGATGACCAAGAAAAAACATCCTTCATCACTAAGTATGGCACTTATTGCTATAATGTGTGCCTTTCGGGCTTATGAATGTAGGGGCGACATATCAACGCTTGGTAAATAAAATGTTTGAAAAAAAACTAGGTAAAATGATGGAAGTTTATATCGATGACATGTTGGTTAAGTCCTTGCGAGCAGAGGAGCATTTAAGTCATTTGCAGGAAACGTTTGACGTTGTGAAGAAATACAACATGAAATTGAATCCGAAGAAATGCGCGTTCGGAGTGGGCTCTGGGAAGTTCCTTGGGTTTATGGTCTCGAACCGGGGAATAGAAATCAACCCAGACAAAATTAAGGCTATCGAGGACATAACGGTCGTCGACAGCGTAAAGGCCGTACAGAAATTGACAGGCCGGATTGCAGCTTTGGGCCGATTTATATCGAGATCGTCGGACAGGAGTCATCGATTCTTCAATTTGTTAAAAAAGAAGAACGAATTCTCATGGGGACCGGAATGCCAACATGCATTGGAGGAACTAAAAAGGTATCTTTCTAGCCCGCCTTTACTACATACATCGAAAACAGGCGAACAGTTATACCTTTACCTCGCTGTATAAGAGATAGCAGTGAGTGGGGTCCTGGTCCGAGAAGAACAAGGTACGCAATTTCCCATTTATTACGTTAGTAGGACATTAAGAGAAGCCGAGACCAGGTACCCGCACTTAGAAAAACTAGCACTCGCTTTACTGAGTGCCTCTAAGAAATTGAAACCATATTTTCAATGTCACCAAATATGCGTGGTAACAACTTACCCCCTTAGAAATGTTATGCATAAACCCGAGTTGTCGGGTCGATTGGCCAAGTGGGCCATCGAGATCAGTGGGTACGATATTGAGTATCGACCTCGAACCTCGATAAAATCTCAGGTATTGGCCGATTTTGTCGCCGACTTCACACCGTCGCTCATCCCCGAAGTCGAGAAAGAAAACATGGCTAAATCGGGGACTCCTTCGGGGGTGTGGACTCTGTTCACAGACGGTGCCTCAAATTCAAAGGGGTCGGGGCTAGGCATCGTACTCAAGCCCCCGACCGGGAACACGATTAGACAATCTATTAGGACAATAAAACTGACTAACAATGAGGCCGAATATGAGGCTATGATCGCAGGTCTAGAATTGGCCAAGAACCTTGGAGCATAAGTAATCGAGGCCAAGTGCGATTCCCTCCTTGTTGTCAACCAAGTGAATAGAACGTTCGAAGTCAGGGAAGGGCGTAGGCAAAGGTATGTGGATAAACTTCAGGTCACATTACACAAGTTTAAGGAGTGGACCCTACAGCACATACCTCGTGAACAAAACAGCGAAGTCGATGCCCTCGCCAACTTAGGCTCATCGGTCGAAGACGAAGAAATTGACTCTAAAAAAGTCGTTCCAATTGTTTAGGTCGGTGGTGGAAGAAGGATATGCCGAGATCAACTCAACAAGCTTGACCTGGGATTGGAGAAATAAGTACATATGGTATCTTGGCACGGGTAAATTTCCATCCGATCCCAAAGAGTCGAGAGCGTTGCGCGCAAAGGCGGCCTGATTTTGTCTGGCCAATGATGGAACTCTGTACAGAAGGACCTTCGAAGGACCTTTAGCTATATGTCTCGGACCGAGAGACACTGAGTACATTTTGAAAGAAATACACGAAGGAGCTTGTAGCAATCATTCCGACTCCGATTCATTAGTTCGAAAGGTGATTCGGGCCGGCTATTACTAGAACCATCCACCAACCTGCAGAAACATAACATTCAACCATATCGCCATGGCCATTTATGAAGTGGGGGATGGACATTGTAGGTCCCCTCCCTCTAGCACCAGGTAAAGCTCAATTTATCCTTTTTATGACTGACTATTTTTCTAAGTGGGTGGAAGCACAGGCTTACGAGAAGGTCAGGGAAAAAGAGGTAATCAACTTCATATGGGACCATATCATCTGCCGATTCGGGATGCCTTCAGAAATCGTATGCGATAATGGAAAATAATTCATTGGCAGTAAGATAACCAAGTTCTTCGAAGACAACAAGATCAAGAGGATATTGTCAACTCCATATCACCCCAGCGGCAATGGTCAAGCAGAATCGACCAACAAAACCATAATCCAAAACCTGAAGAAAAGGCTAGTCGACGCTAAAGGAAAATGGAGGGAAATGCTACCCGAAGTCTTATGGGCGTACCGAACGACCGAAAAAACTAGTACCGGAGCCACCCCGTTTTTCTTAGTATATGGCACCGAAGCATCGGAGAGGTACTATCATCGGAGAACTCGTCTCTGATACTTCAGTGCGGGGGACTTGGTACTTAGAAGAATCACGCCCAATACCCGGGACCCCAACGAAGAAAAATTGGGACCGAACTGGGAAGGTCCCTATGCTATATTGAAGGTCATCGGGAAGGGATCTTACAAGCTCGGGACTATGGATGGTAAGCAGCTACCGAATAATTGGAATGTAGGCCACTTGAAGCGATACTATTGTTAAGGTAACTTACTTCGCTTTTTTACTTTCTTTTTATTTTGTTTATCGGTAGTGACACATGCGGGATAGATCGATATCAAGCTAGTCAGCACAAGGCATTAGGACTGAAAGCACGCGTTGCACTCTTTTTCCCTTCGACCGGTTTTGTCCCAAATTGGGTTTTACGGCAAGGTTTTTAATGAGGCAACCGTATGTCGTGCTTACATAGATCAATCATTCATTGGAACTCACAAGTCTCATGTTAAACTCTAATGATGTTTCATCTACTCACTTCGATTTCGAGGGGGCTACATAAAGATTGCTAGGAATTGATGTAAGGGTCAAATGGTCAGAATAGCCGTACCCGAGTAGATCGATCTGATCCCCCTCCGTCAAATGAAGATGTACAAGCACATGAATATTAACAAAGTCATTTGGCACCTACATTGTATTCTTAGCCCAAGGGATTTTTCAATTATCTTCGCATTATCAATAATTGACATTGGCAAAAGATGCACATTGAATTCGAAGGGGGATAAGACCTAACAAGGCAAACCCCGAAATCGACTGATCAGGCCAAGGCCTTGGTGAGTTAACAAAACACGAAGGGAATTGAGACCGATCTAGGAAATCCTGGTTTATGAAAGGCCAAGGCCGAATTAAATTAAAAACTCTGAACTGATCGAAGTTAGCAAGGGCAAGACTTCGACTATCCGAAATAAGGCTAAGGCCGAATCAGATTGAAAGGGGTCTAATTTCTGCTAAGGCATGATCCCGATTCGCATACCAAAAAGCATAGCTTAATGGTCGAAAGTAGAGCGAATAAAGCTCGTTTAACCCGTTCTGAATTGGCAATAAGGCTAAGGCCGAACTAATTATTAACCAATTCAGTCGATCGCAACTTATAATCCTAGCTAAGGCAGGAAATGGAGAAACATGAAAGTCAAGGAACAAATTCAAAATGTAATAAAAGATGTTTATACATATGATGAAATTCTTATACATATCCGGGCTACAAAATATCGATACAACGTCAGTCTGAGCCATCTTCATCTTCCTCGGGAAAGTTTTGCTTCCTCATATCAGCCTCGATCTTTGTTGCCTCAGCAATTTCGGAAGATAGATCGAAACCACGGGCTTGAAGCTCCTCAAGAACGGAAAGGCGAGTCTGGCACTTAGTTTATTCAACCAGCATCTTCGATTTCTCTTGGGCGACACCGGCGTCGGCTCTGTACTGAGCTATCAAATCTTCAGCATCAGCCTTTGTAGTAGCAATCTCCGATTTTGCTTCCTGCAGCTGGTTAACAAGAACCACCCGATCTTGAAAGTGACTCAACTTGGAGCTGGTGGGATTCATTGTCCTTAATCAGAGCTCAAATCCTCACCTGCGCCTCCGAGGCCTGTTCTCTTAATCGAGTTTGGAGAGCCTCTTTCTCCAAAGTTACAGTCTCGACCGTGGCTCTCCACCCGCTCGTTTCAGTTTTGGCCTCGTGCAGTTCAAACCGGAGTCGGTCCAATCGATTAGTCATTTGCCCCAGTTGGTCAACATCGTTGATATGCTCTCTCCTTACAAAATCCAGCTCAGCCCGGAGGCTCGATATCTGAGTTGCGAGCCGCTGACATTAAGCCCTTTCTTGTGTCATTCCTTCTTTGATTCGAAGGAACATTTCATGATAAAGCACCAAAGACTGTGGGGAATATGAATTAAAAACTGTTAGTACGTACTTAGAATCAAGACATTGAGCGTAATTTAAAATAAACAAGAAAGAATACCCTATTCGATGCCTGTTAAGCCTCATTGAACAAGCAAGCCCAATCCACTGCATTCATTGTGGCTTGGTCTTCATCAGTCACCAAGCAGTGGAGATAACTGGCTACGCCTACCGGTGCGCCTAGTGCTCGGATATCCTCGGGGACGGTGAAGGTTATCACCCTCTTCCGATCAGGGTTTGAGCTCGGAGCAGGGAATTTATCGGTCAATTTGATACCAGCCGACATCCCACTCGTCTCGGCCAGGGGACTCCTTCTTGGGACTTCAAGCCCGAAGGTATCAGCCGACGGCACCCCGTAGAAGAATTTTTCAAAGGCCCCAGCTGCAACCGGCCCCTTGCCCGGTGTGTGCATCCTTGCATCTTGGGCTTCATTCAGAGTAGCCTCTGAAAAGGAAGGTGAATGCACCATCTCCGGAATATCTGAGACCCTTTGTGTTGCTGCTCCTGTGTCGGCCCGATTCCCAGTCCCTGCTACCGCTTCGACATTCTCTTCTTGGGGAGCGCAGGTCTCCTCCACACTCGGCTCGGGGACTGCCCGAGGGGATTTGTCTTTTAAGGTTTCGGGGCTCCTTTCCCCCTCGGAATCGTCGCTCAGTTGAATGGATGGTTTGGTAACTTTGACTTTGCGAGCCCTCATCTTTTTCCTGCCTTTCTTCTTCTCGGGCTCAGCATGACCGCGAGCCTCTTTCCTCTTCTTTCCTCCCTCTTTCCCCGACACGGAAAGGGGACGAGGAACTGCCTCACCAGTGGGTGCCGACCTCAACTCGGCATCCTTCAAGAGACCTGCAAAATGAATTTTCAAAAAGCTAAGTGTTGATACCGATTATCTCAAAATAATATGAACATTACTGAGGCTCACCATGATTCTTGGCCTCCCAAAGGCCTTTCGATATCTCCCTCCAGGCCCGTTCCGAGTAGGATATTTAGGCCACGACCTTCCTGACCCACTCCTCTAAATGCTGAATCGCGGCCGGCGCCTGGAAAACAGCTACATCTCACAATACGCCGGTTAAGCATTGGAAGAAAAACAATAAGTGATCTTGAGTAAAGAGACGCTTACGTTTCATGTTCCACTTTTCAGGGAACGGCATGTTATCGGCAGGGATCGGATCGGAGGTCTTGATTCGGACAAATCGACTCATCCAGCCCTGGTCCCTATCTTTATCAATGCTCGAGAACGGAGCCTTACTAGCCTGGCGAGCGAGTTTTATCAGTCCCCCTCGGAACATCTGGGGACTGTATAATTGGAGTAAATGATCGATGGTAAAAGGGTGCCCCCCTTCGACCTTACTCATAAAAAAGCGAAAGAGATAAATTATACGCCATACGGAGGGATGGACCTGACCCAGAGTAACGTTGTATCTCCTACAAAATTAAACGATTATAGGGTCCAAGGGTCCAAATGTGAATAAGTAGGCATATACACTGAGATAGCCCTCCACATGAGTGGTAATAGCTTCATCCGAGGAAGGGATTTGTCACGACCCAAGCCGGAGGGCCGCGACTGGCACCGGACCCTACCCAACTGGCGCCGGGCGTACCCTTCATCTAACTTTCCTTATTATCTATAAGGCTTGTCATATGCATATAATCTCGAATAATAATTATAATGATACGTGACATTATACCATGATACGATCATACTTATATACATAATATAGCCAACAAGGCTGCAATGCTGAACCATAAAACAAATTACATACGTTTGCCGACAAGGCAATTCGACTGTACATAAGTCAACCCATCACTTGTCTATGCATAAATTGACACTTGTCTATGAGCCTCTACAAAAACGTACATAATGCAACCTACGTCGGAACAGGGCCCCGACATGCCCATAATGCCTACAACAAAATGCATACCAAGATTGTGGCAAGTCCGAAGGATGGATCTCGCCAATATCTGCTGAACTGAGTAGCCTACTGTGGTGGGGGAGCTTCGTCTATCTGCCCGCTCGGACCTGCAGCACGACATGCAGCGTCCACAAATAAAGGACGTCAGTACGGATAATGTACTAAGTATGTAAGACAGGAAACATAATGCAAGAACAATAATAAGCATCAGGGTAAGAGACATATAACCTGTACCATCTGAATGCCTCTGAGGGCGACTAACCATGTCATGCCTGACATGCATATGCATATGCATATATTTATATCCTTTTGAAAATCATCATATACATATATACGCCTCTGTGGGCCTCATCATCATCTCATACATATGGCTCTGTGGGCCTCCTCATTATCATACCCAATTAATCGGTGGTTGCACAATAGGTGCCATATCCGGCCGACTATAGCGCGGCTCGGTAGAGTAACATAGCTGTCGACTATACCGCGACTAAGTAGAGTAAAACATATACATATGTATAGTTGCACAATAGGTGCCATACCCCGCCGACTATAGCGCGGCTCGGTAGAGTAAAATAGATAATGCATGATGGACTCATAAGAGTCATACTACCATGGTGAAATAATAACATATCAATCCTCCCATAAGAGGGGAAACAATATACGTACTGCTACCTTCTAAGAGTAGAGTATCTTTGGGGTTCGTTCATTACATTTTGTACAGTCAGAGTCGTGCAAAAGAAGGAAAAGGATAGTCTCACATACCTTGCAATACTTTCCAATTTCAAGCTATGAAACTTCCACGACTTCTTAGTCTACAATAAGAGAAATGATACTACCGTTATCGTTCAGGCGTCCCAACTATTATGTATCGACTGTAACCTATTTTGCAATAAAACGGACAGTACCTCCCCTACATATATGACTTCACACAAGTCCAAACAGTCACCAAACAGCCAAACAACATCAATAAGAATCATATTGAGCCTCCCAAAACAGTCCACGCACAAGCCAATCACTTCATACGTACAATGGCCACTATAGTCGTGTCAAACGATCCGGAAATGTTATGAACAACTATCAGGCCACAACCCTAAATATATATGGTGTTTCTCCACACCCTTCTCCATCCAAAACTCCACAAATCAGTAGTATAACACGCAGCTTTACAGCAACACAAAACAGTTCACAAAATAGTTCACAAAACAGTCCGCTACAAGTGAATAATTCGAACTCACGGCTTCCGATCACCGTCCCGTGAGTTCTTACACACATAGAACGAATTACCAAGTCTTAACAGTAGAAAAAAAGTATTAAATAGAGCAGTAAACTCACCTTGCTTGTTAGATAACTCAGCCCTTGCTTTGGTTCTTCAAACTCTAGGGTTTACCTTTAACTAGAACTTGAAAGAGGGAAAAATCGATTAGGGTTTGTGTGGGATTATTTTGGGGAGGGGTTGCAGGGGTTCTTTTAGGTTTTGAAGCTGTGAAATAATAGTGAATTATCTGGCTTTAGAAGCTTTTAAAAGCCCTCTCTTAACCGACTTGGGGCTTTTAACTTTTAGCCCTTAATTTTGGCAAGTAGGTGATGCACCTACTTGTCACCTACCAGCCTGCGCAGTTCTACGGAAATGCAATTATCTCAATACTCCGAGACGTATTGACAAACGGTTTGAAGAATTGGAAACTAGACTCATAGACCTTTAATTTGGTAGGTAGATCACCCCGTAACTCCTTGTAAATTGTGAGAAAATCGCAGAAACGTTTGACCTAACATTTAAGTAAAATTGTGAACCTAAGTTGCGACAACTTTTGTCGACTTTTGTTTCATAACTCGTTTGACTTCAAGACTTATGAAACGGATATCATATCATTCAAATACCTTAAAACATGACATTTTGGTAATGTTAAACACCTCTCGATTTTCCCAAAAACGCGAGTTACAACTTCCTTAACTCGTTTATCCTCTAATACTTGTTAACCGCCCTTATATACCTTTGCATCGTTTAGGACCAATAGGACTAAACTCTTATTGTCTCGAAGGTAATTCCCTTCTCGAACAAAGGTAGACTATCTTACGGTGTAATCTAACACGTACAAATATGGGTTATAACACCTAGGTTGGGGCTTAAATTACGAGCTCATGTCCAAATTACTTACTTTCCTTTGAGCTAATGAAAATTCCTTTGCTTGGTCCCATTTAGACATGACAGGCATACCACCGGAAATTGCAACGCACAAGCTAAGTAAAAAAAGAGACCTCAGTCCGAGGTTAAGCAGGCCTTCATCAAGGACGAGGTAACTAAACTCTTAAATATAGGGTCCGTTCAAGAGGTCAAGTACCCAGAATGGTTAGCTAATGTAGTGGTAGTCCCTAAAAAGGGAAACAAACTTAGGATGTGTATAGATTATAAGGACCTAAATAAAGCATGCCCCAAAGACTCCTTCCCTTTGTCCAACATCGATCGCATGATCGATGCTACTGCTGGCCACGATACTCTTAGTTTTCTCGACGCCTATTCTGGGTACAACCAGATACAAATGGATAAGGATGACCAAGAAAAAATATCCTTCATCACTAAGTATGGCACTTATTGCTATAATCTGATGCCTTTCGGGCTTAAGAATGCAGGAGCGACATATCAACGCCTAGTAAATAAAATGTTTGAAAAATAGCTAGGTAAAATGATGGAAGTTTATATCGATGACATGTTGGTTAAGTCCCTGCGAGCAGAGGACCATTTAAGTCATTTGCAGGAAACGTTTGATGTTCTGAAGAAATACAACATGAAATTGAATCCGGAAAAATGTGCGTTCGAAGTGGGCTCTGGGAAGTTCCTTGGGTTTATGGTCTCCAACCGGGGAATAGAAATCAACTCGGAAAAAATTAAGGCCATCGAGGACATAACGGTCATCGACAGCGTCAAGGCCATATAGAAATTGACAGGCCGGATTGCAGCTTTGGGCTGATTTATATTGAGTTCGTCGGACAGGAGCCATCGATTCTTCAATCTATTAAAAAAGAAGAACGAATTCTCATGGGAACCGGAATGCCAACACGCATTGGAGGAACTAAAAAGGTATCTCTCTAGCCCGCCTTTACTGTATATACCAAACACAGGTGAACAGTTATATCTTTACCTCGCTGTATCGGAGATAGCAGTGAGCGGGGTCCTGGTACGAGAAGAACAAGGTACGCAATTTTCTATTTATTACGTTAGTAGGACATTAGGAGAAGTCGAGACCATGTACCCACACTTAGAAAAACTAGCACTCGCCTTACTGAGTGCCTCTAGAAAATTGAAATCATATTTTCAATGTCACCCAATATGCGTGGTGACGACCTACCCCCTTAGAAATGTTATGCATAAACCCGAGTTATCGAGCCGACTGGCCAAGTGGGCCATCGAGGTCAGCGGGTACGATATCGAATATCGACCTCGGACCTCGATAAAATTTCAGGTGCTGGCCGATTTTGTTGCCGACTTCACACCGTCGTTCATCCCCGAAGTCGAGAAAGAGCTCATGATTCAATCGGGGACTCCTTCGGGAGTATGGACTTTGTTCACAGACGGTGCCTCAAATTCGAAAGGGTCGAGGCTTGGCATCGTACTCAAGCCCCCGACTATAAAATTGACTAACAATGAAGCCGAATATGAGGCTATGATCGCTGGTCTAGAGTTGGCCAAGAACCTTGGAGCAGAAGTAGTCAAGGCCAAGTGTGACTCTCTCCTTGTTGTCAACCAAGTGAATGGAACGTTCGAAATCAGGGAAAGGCGTATGCAAAGGTATATGGATAAACTTCAAGTCACGTTACACAGGTTTAAGGAGTGGACCCTACAGCACATACCTCATGAACAAAACAGCGAAGCCGATGCTCTCGCCAACTTAGGCTCATCGGTCGAAGACGAAGAAGTTGACTCCGAAAAAGTCATGTAGTTGTTAAGGTCGGTGGTGGAGGAAGGTCATGCCGAGGTTAACTCAACGAGCTTGACTTGTGACTGGAGGAATAAGTACATAGAGTACCTCAGCTCTGGTAAATTGTCGTCCGATCCCAAAGAATCGAGAGCGCTTCGCACGAAGGCGGCCCGATTTTGTCTGGTCGATAATGGAACCTTGTACAGAAGGACTTTCGAAGGACCTCTAGCTATATGTCTCGGACCAGGAGACACTGAATATATTTTGAAAGAAATACACGAAGGAGCTTGTGGCAATCACTCCGGCTCCGATTCATTGGTACGAAAGGTAATTCGGGCCGGCTATTACTGGAACGACATGGAGAAAGATGCGAAAGAATTTGTACGCAGATGCAGCGGGTGTCAAAGGCATGCACCGATCATCCACCTACCTGCAGAAACATTACATTCAGTCATATCGCCATGGCCGTTTATGAAGTGGGGGATGGACATTGTAGGTCCCCTCCCTCGAGCACCAGGTAAAGCTCAATTTATCTTTTTTATGACTGACTATTTTTCTAAGTAGGTGGAAGCACAGGCTTACGAGAAGGTCAGAGAAAAAGAGGTAATCGACTTCATATGGGACCACATTGTCTGCCGATTCAGGATGCCTTCAAAAATCGTATGTGACAACGGAAAACAATTCGTAGGCAGAAAGATAACCAAGTTCTTCGAAGACAATAAAATCAAGAGGATATTGTCAACCCCATATCACCCCAGTGGCAATGGCCAAGCAGAATCGACCAACAAAACCATAATCCAAAACCTGAAGAAAAGGCTAGTCGATGCTAAAGGAAAATGGAGGTAAATGCTACCCGAAGTCTTATGGGCATACCGAACAACCGAAAGAACAGAGCCACCCCATTTTCCCTAGTGTATTAATACCGGTCGAGGTAGGTGAACCAAGCATCAGGTTTCAACAAGCAACCGAAGAGTCCAACCGGGAGGCCATGAATGTTAGCCTGGAACTCTTAGATGAAAGAAGAGAAGCCGCTCTAGTCCGAATAGCAGCTCAGAAACAAAGAATCGAGAGGTACTATAATCGGAGAGCTCGTCTCCGATACTTCAGTGCGGGGGACCTGGTACTTAGGAGAATCACGCCCAATATCCGGGATCCCAACAAAGGAAAGTTAGGACCGAACTGAGAAGGTCCCTATGTTGTAGTGAAGGTCACCGGGAAGGGATCTTACAAGCTCGGGACTATGGATGGTAAGTCGCTGCCGAATAATTGGAATGTGGGCCACTTGAAGCGATACTATTGTTAAGGTAACTTACTTCGCCCTTTTTACTTTCTTTTTATTTTGTTTATCGGCACTGACACATGCAGGATAGGTCGATATCAAGCAAGTCAGCACAAGGTATTAGGACTGAAAGCACGCGTTGCACTCTTTTTCCCTTCGGCCGGTTTTGTCCCAAATTGAATTTTACGGCAAGGTTTTTAATGAGGCAACCGTATCTCGTGCTAACATAGATCAACCATCCAACGGAACTTACAAGTCTTATGTTAAACTCTAGTGATTTTTCGTCTATTCACTCCGATTTCGAGGGGGCTACATAAAGATCGCTTGGAATTATTGGAAGGGTCAAACGGTGAGAAGAGCCGTACCCGAGTAGATCGATCTGATCCCCCTCCGTCAAATGAAGATGTATAAGCACAAGAATATTAACGAAGTCATTTGGCACCAACATCGTATTGTTGAGCCCAAGGGCTTTTTCAATTATCTTCGCATTATCAATATTTGACATTGGCAAAAGACGCACTTTGAAACCGGAGGGGGATAAGACTTAACAAGGCAAACCTTGAAACTGGCTAATCAGGCCAAGGCCTTGTTGAGTTAACAAAACGCAAAGGGAATTAAGATTGATCTAGGCAATCCCGGTTTACGGCCAAGGCCAAATTAAATTAAAAACTCAGAACAGATCGAAGTATATAAGGACAAGACGTCGACTATTCGAAACAAAGGTTAAGGTCAAATCAGATTGATAGGGGTCTAGTTTTTGCTAAGGCATGGCCACGATTCGCATACCAAAAAGCATAGATTAATGATTGAAAGTAGAGCGAATACAGCTCGTTTTGAATACGCAAAAAGACTAAGGCCGAAATAATTATTAATCGATCCAGTCGGACGCAACTTATAATCCTAGCTAAGGCTGGAAATGGTGAAATATGAAAGTCAAGGAATCAAATCGAAATGTGATAAAAGATGTTTACATACATGAGGGAACTTTTATACAGATTCGAACTACAAAATATCAAGACAACATCAAGATAGCATCAAAATAATATTAATCCAAGCGATCTTCATCTTCTTCAGGAAAGGTTTGTTTCCTCATTTCAGCCTCAATCTTTGCTGCCTCAGCAATATCGGAAGACAGATCGAGACCACGAGCCTGAAGCTCCTCAAGAACGGAAAAGCGAGTTTTGCATTGAGTGTACTCAACCAGCGCCTTCGATTGCTGTTAAGAGACCTCAGCATCGGCTTTATGCTGAGCTATCAAGTCTTCAGCATTGGCCTTGGTGGTGGCAATATCCATCGCTTCCTGTAGCTGGTTGGTAAGAACCACCCAATCCTGGGTAAGCGACTCACTTGCAGTCGTTGGGACTCATTGTCCTTGATCAGAGCTCTGATTCTCTCCTGCGCCTCCGAGGCTTGTTCTCTTAATCGAGCTTGGAGAGCCTCTTTCTCTGCAGTTAAAGTCTCGACCATGGCTCTCCACCCACTCGTTTTGGCTTTGGCCTCGTGCAGTTCAAATCGGAGTCGGTCCAACTGGTTAGTCATTTGCCCCAGTTGGTCAACACTAGTGGCATGCTCTCTTCTTAGAAAATTAAGCTCGGCCCGGAGACTCGACATCTGACTCTCGAGCCGCTGACATTGAACCTTTTCTTGTGCCATTCCTTCTTTGATTCGAAGGAACATCTCATGATAAAGCACCGAAGACTGTGGGAAATTTGAATTAAAAACTGTCAGTGCGGACTTGGAATCAAAACATTGAGCATACTTTAAAACAAAAAAGAAAGCGTACCCTATTCGATTCCTGTTGAGCTTCATTGAACAAGCAAGCCTAATCCACAGCGTTCATTGCGGCTTGGTCTTCTTCAGTCACCAAGCAGTGGAGATAACTAGCTATGCCTACCGGCGCACCTAGTGCTCGGACATCCTCAGGGACGGTGAAGGTTATCACCCTCCTCCGATCAGGGTTCGAGCTCGAAGCAGGGAATTTATCGATCAATTTGATACCAGCCGATACCCCACTCGTCTCGGCTTGGGGACTCCTTCTAGGGTCTTCGAGGCCAAAGGTATCAGCCGACGGCACCCCGTCGAAAAATTCTTCAAATGTCCGAGCTGTGACTGGCACCTTGCTTGGTGTGTGCATCCTTGCATCTTGGGCATCATTCGGAGCTGCCTCTGAAAAGGAAGGTGAATGCACCATCTCCGGAATGTCTGAGGACCTTTGTGTCGTCGCTCTTGTGCCAGCCCGGCTCCCGGTCCCTGCTCCCGCTTCGATATTCTCTTCTTGGGAAGCGCAGGTCTCCTCCACACTCGGCTCGGGGACTGCCCGAGGGGACTTGTCATTTAAGGTTTCAGAGCTCTTTTCCCCCTCGGAACCGTCGCTCAGTTGAATGGAAGGGTCGATAACTTTGACTTTACGCGCCCTCATCTTCTTCCTTCATTTTTTCTTCTCGGGCTCAGCTTGATGGGGAGCCTCTTTTCTCATCTTTCCTCCCTCTTTCCCTGATACGGAAAGGGGACGAGGAACTGCCTCACCAGTGGGTGCCGACCTCAACTCGGCATCCTTCGAGAGACCTGCAAAATGAATTTTCAAAAGGCTAAGTATTGGTATCGATTGGTTTTGAATATATGAACGTTACTGAAGCTTACCATGATTCTTGGCCTCCCAAAGGCCTTTCGATATCTCTCTCCAGGCTCGTTCAAAATAGGACCTTTGGGCCACGACCTTCCTGACCCACTCCTCTAAATGCTGAATCGCGGCCGGTGCCTGGGAAACAGCTGCACATCACAGTACGTCGGTTAAACATTGGAAGAAAATTATAAGAGATCTTACATGAAGGGACGCTTATGTTTCATGTTCCACTTTTCAGGGAACGGCATATTATCGGTAGGGATCAGATTGGAGGTCTTGATTCGAACAAATCGACTCATCCAACCCCGGTCCCTATCTTCATCAATGCTCGAGAACGGAGCTTTGCTAGCCCGTCGAGCAAGTTTTATCAGCCCCCCTCAGAACATTCGGGGACTGTATAATCGGAGTAAATGATCGATGGTGAAAGGGTGCCCCCCTTTGACATTACCCACGAAAAAAGAAAAAGGTAAATTATCCCCACATAGAGGGATGGACTTGACCTAGGGTAACATTGTATCTCCTACAAAATTCAACGATTATAGGGTCTATGGGACCTAATGTGAATGGATAGGTATATACACTTAGATATCCCTCCACATGTGTGGTAGTAGCTTCATTCGGGGAAGGGATTACCACATCTTTATCGGTTCAATGGCATTCAGCCTTCACCGTTTCAAGATGTCTTTGAGTGATCGAGCTAATGTACTGCGAGACCGGTTCGCCTCGGCCAGGCACCGGGGAAGGCTTCTCAACTTTGAAGTCAGAGCCTATGAAGCACCCTACTGGTATAAAGGCTTTTAATGGAGGTTCCATGGAGGGTTCCTCGGTATGGACGGGCTCAGCCTCTTCAACAAACTGAGCAGGGGTAGGTTGTTGTTTCTGGGGAACTGATTTAGAAGTTTTGGCCATGATGGTAGAAGTAGCATAAGCGAAAAGTAGAAGGAAAAGGAGGTTTCTGATGAAAAAAGCTAAAGGAAACAAATGGATAAGCAGCGTAAAAGTAAAGAATGAAATACAAAGAAGGAAAGAAGTATTTATACTTTCTCAAAAAGCGGCGATTCAGAGCACGATGCAAAGAAGCATTAAATGTTGTACGCAGAAGTTGCAGAGTTCTACGGGTGGATGGGACAGGCAATGATTTCCCATGTTGATAATCACGTGCTTCACGGCGCTGCCGTCACACGCTAATAAGGAGTCCTTTAGGGTTGAGTGACTTAGTGCCTCTGGCTTCGAGTCAGGCTTAATAAAGGTGTTGGTCGTTTAATCGGGGATCTCAAAGAACGAAGGTTCATGTCATTTTTTTTCCTTACTCTCCAATAAACAAGGGGACTATCTGTATTGGGTTGGGTATAATCGACCGCATAAGGAGGATCAAGCCCGAACTTAATGCAAGGCCGGATATCTATCCGGGATCAGCAAGGCAGGTACAGGACTGGAGCAACCGATATGGGACAGTCAGCATCGGTCGGCGCATGCGCACCTCGTAACGGAAGATCAGTTTCAACTGGATATCTCGTGGATTCCTAATATCTCAGCGGGAGTAAAGGTCTAAACGGTCATAGACGTTAAATAATTATTTTGGATTCCACCCCGTAATTGAAGGGATTTTATCTTGTAATTAGGGTTTTACCATATTAAGGAGTCTTTCTTTTACCTATAAGAAGGGTATCTACCTTCATTGTATGACACGACTGATACCAGTGAATATACTAAGAACTGCTACTGTTTATTATCGAAATCAGTCATCCTATTCGTATTTCATTATCAGCGATTCAATTACTACGGTTTGATTATCCCTTTCTATTTACTGTATTCCAATTATTTGCCATTATATTTTACATTGTATTAAACTAATTCACACATCCTTAGCACTACGAACAAATTCAATTGTTACTCGGATTTAAGGGAAAACAACACTCATGTTACTTGATGAAATTTCTGATAATTTCAGAAATTTCTGAAATTTCTGAAATTTCTAAAAATAGTTTGCCATAAGCTAAAAGAAGCATATTAAAATTTAGTGAATATACCAAGGAGAAGGCCATAATTGTAGTTGGAACTCAATGAAAAGCAGTGGTATTGTAAGAAATTTCATCAAGAATGTTCAATGTTTAAAGAATTGTCAATAATATTTTCAACAAATGGGTACGCGAAAACTTTTAAATCAAACTATGTAATATTTAACTAAACCATAAAAATACATGTAATATAACAATAATTTTATAAGTCAAAACTAACATAAAAAGGACAACAAAAAAATTCTACTAATATAAAAAGCATATATCCAAAGGAATGAAAATGTTAAAGAGGGTTTGTAGCCTTGTCACGACCCAAAATTACAATCCACAAGATCGTTATGACGCCTAACACCATTTGCTAGGCAAGCCAACACAAAATGATAAATACGAAAGTAATGAAACTAATGGTAAACAACAAATTGATAATATAGCGTAGACAGAATCATACATAATAAGTCTAAAGATCAACATTGACGATCAATCATCCCAAGAAGTGATGTCACGAATACATGAGCTACTAGAGTTCACTAAATACACTGTCTTGAAAGAAATATGATATTATCTGGTAAAAAGAAATAGTACGGAAGAAATGGAAAGATGACTCTAAGGCCGACGAACTGTATGCAACTCTACGTTGAGTCGCCTATCTAGTATCTGTTGTAACGACCCAATCGGTTGTTTTAGAATTAACGTTCCTTTTGGTGGCTTAAGGTATCAGGTAGCTTCGTATGGTGATTTTGGACTTAGGCGTATGTCCAGATTTTGATTTGAAGGTCCGTAGGTTGATTTGATGTATTTTTGGCGTAAGTTGGAAAGTTGAAAACTTGGAAGGTTGAGAGGTTTGACTAGGAGTTGACTTTGTTGATATCAGGTTCTAATTGTAATTCTAGGAGTTGGTATAACTCTGTTGTATCATTTGGGACTTGCATGCAATATTTGAGCTCACTCGGAATTGGTTTGATATGTTTCATCATTAGTTTTAGAAGGTGGAGGTTCATTAGTTCGTTAGGCTTGAATCGATGTACAATTTGTTGTTTTGGTATGGTTTGACGGGATTTGAGGCTTTGAGCGAGTTCATATTGTGCTTTGGGATTGATTACGGGTCCCGAGTATGTTTCGGATTGGCTACGGGTTATTTCTTCATGTTCTAGAGTTGCTAGTTTTTGGTGTGTCTGTTATTCATCGCGTTCGCAAAGATGAAGCCATAATCGCGAAGTGAATTTGGGAGATCAGTGATTTTGTTCTTCTCGGACACAACTGTGGGCACACAATCACGAAGGTTCAGCTAGTTGTTATCGACATCCGCGTTTAAGGTTCCGTGTTCGCGTAAGGAAGCTAGGGTGTTGGTGGAATGTTACTCGTCGCGTTCGCGAGATTTTGGATGCGTTCGTGAAGGTTGTCCTAAAAGTTCATCGCGTTTGCAAGGTGAGTACCGTGAATGCGTAGCTTAATTTCTGTGGGCAATGATATTGTGCTTCGCGATCGCATAAGAGGGATACATATGCAGAATTATAAGTACTTTATTTTGAGGGCTTTTGTTATTTTATCACTTTTTGAGTTAGAGAGCTGGGATTTGGACAATTTTGGAGGGGATTTTCACTATTTAAATTAGGGTATGTATCTTGATCGGGATTTGGTTATATTTCATGATTCCATCTTTGTTTTTATTATTTAATTAGTAATTTGAATTTCAGAAATTAAGGATTTTTGTAAAAATATTCTAAAATGTAAATTGATGATTTGAAGGCTGATTTGATGTCGAAATTGGACAATTTTGGTATGGTTGGACTCGTATCTGAATGGGTGTTTGGATTTTGTGAGTTTTCTCGGGTTCTGAGGTGTGGGCCTAGGGTTGACTTTTTCCGTTGACATTTGAATTTTCGTTAAAGATCGAAACTTTATTATCCAAAATTATTTCCGATGATTTTTATTTATGATATAATGTTCTTTTTAGCTAGATTCGAGTCGTCCAGAGATTGTTTGATACGAGAAGGTCATTTTCGACTATTGATTTAGCTTCTGTGACGTAAGTATCTTTCCTAGCTTTTAGTGGGGGAACTACCCCTTCGGATTTGGGTTGACTGTATTATTTGAATTATGTGAAAGACGTGAACATAAGGTAATGAGTGAGTACTGGGGCTTATATGTGAAAATTGACCGATTTAGACTCTTAAGCTTCTTTCATGTGTTTAATTGAAATTGTTAGCACATATCATAACCTTTACTTGTCAAGTTTACTCTTATATGAATTTTTTATTTTTTTTGGGCTGAATTTATATTTTATTACTTAAGTTAAAGTACACCTATGGAGGGGGACATAAACCGTACCCCCCAAAATAGAATGCGCATCTTAAGGTGATGGCTAATTGTACCTAAAAAGTAGTAAGGGGTTAGACCTAAAATGATGTAACGGTTGTCTATTTGATGATAGACAGTCGTCTGTACTACTCTTATATTCTTTATTTGAAGTTGTTACCTATTTTATTGTAATGTGACCTCCTTTTATTATTGTGTTTTTCTTAATTGAAATTGTTGTTACATGATATCCTTTCGTTGTCAGGTTATTCTCATGCATTTAGACGTAGTTGCTAATTCATGCCATCTCTTTCATTGTTATCTTATGTCATACACTAGAACATGCAGTTTGCCATTTCATAGAAATACCTTCATTAGTGAGTTTATTCTTAAGCATTAATTGAGGTTGAAGTTACTAAAAGTCATTAATATGTTTTAGTTGAGGTTGTCGTTTAATGGAGTATTGCTCATTGTTGGGTTACTTTCCCCTTTAATTTTTTTGCTACTAAGATTTTGCACACACCGTGTTTGAGCTGTGGGCTAAGTGTTGTGGTGATAATGGTATTGTTATTGTTACAGAGATCGTGGCCTATAGGCAGTTGTGGTAAGATTTGATATGTCGTGTTGTTGTGATGTTAGCACATGTGAATTTGTTGTGTGGATTGATTGTTGTTTTGCGGAGCATAAAGGTGGCATCTCACTATTGATGATTATGTAGAGCGATACAGGTGGCTACTGTATTATTGTCAGGGCGGAGTGATACGAGTAGCTATCGAGTGATACGGGTGGCTATCAAAGTAATACGGGTGGCTGTTATGTTAAATTTCTGGGCGGAGCGATAAGGGTCACTATTATGATGTTATCAATAAGGAGAGATAAGGGCGGCTATGTCAGGGATGATATGTGATATACTGGTGTCATTATGTTGATGATATTCGTGTGATGGTGTGAATTTCCTTGTGTATGTCTTTGATATTACTTATTGACTTGGACTGTAATAGCACACTCGCTCAAGCATACACCGTACCATGCCACTTATAACAGTTCAGGAGTATGAGACATGACATTTGTATATCATGCCCATATATTCTTGTATTATCTGCTACTATTTTGGTATTGAGCCTGTGATTATGACGGGCGGCTTGTGATAGAGAGCCTGTGACCATG
Source organism: Nicotiana obtusifolia (assembly GCA_002018475.1). Lineage (NCBI taxonomy): Eukaryota > Viridiplantae > Streptophyta > Magnoliopsida > Solanales > Solanaceae > Nicotiana > Nicotiana obtusifolia. The sequence continues at coordinate 138,238 of MCJB01001891.1, forward strand.
CCGGGCAGATTTTGGTATTGAGCTTGTGACTATACCATGCTAATTTTGGTATTGAGCCTGTGACCATGTCGGGCGGATTGTGATTGTGAGCGTGATCATGCAGGGGGGATTGAGATATTTGAATGTGAGTTGTTTATGTGGTTGTGATTGAAAATGTGGGCAAGAGGTTCCATAAGCGTATGTGATGTCCAGCGTAAAGTATATATATTTCTATGTATATCGCTTCACATTTTACTCTTGTTTCGTGAAAGTGGGATGGATGTTAAATGCTACGATTCATATTAATTTGAAGTGTTTTTCTGTGTAGGAATGAGTCGGGAGCAATTGGGGGCAAAACAAGCAAGAATTAAACGGAACAAAATCGGACAAGGTCGCATTTGGGCGCCACAGGCAGCGCCAGGCTACCTGTGGCGCCCCCTGTGGCGCTGAGGGCAGAAAGCTTACTGGAAGCAGCATCCTGGTGGGCGCCTGGCACTACCCAGGGCGCCGATGATGCACAGTTCTCCAATTTTGCCCAGGACAAGGTTATTTTCGGCCCTAGACCTACCCAACACGTATAAAAGGAAGGCAAAACCTAATTTTGAAGGGGGAGACGCCGTTTTTGGATTAAAACAGACAACGGAATCGGGAGGAAGCAAGAATTCTCAGTTTCTTCAATCTCTTCTAGTATTTTACAATTGATTCAAAACTTATACTTTTGTTTGATTAGATCATGAGTGGCTAAAAACCCATTGTTCTAGGGTTGTGATTAGCCATGAATATTGTTGTTTGATATTAACTTTACCTCGATTGTACTTCACTAATATATGGTTGTTTCTTCAATTCTGTGTTTAATTGCTTAATTGTTTGGCCAGCAGTTAGGTTCTATCTACTATTTATGCTATACTTGGGAAAGCCGTGTTTAGATTAGAGAAGAGTTGAAGAGAGCATGATCTTAACCCTTAGGGGGAGCGGATTCGTGGTTAGGATAGGAATATACCTCATCACCGTGCTAAATTAAATACCGTGATCTTATTACGTTCTTAATAGGTTGATTCCATAGGAATATAGGCATTAATCTATTGAGAATAGGCGAGTAGTACTTCGAGAGAAGGCTATGAGAACGTTTATTGATTAATTAGCAACCATGAGTGAATTATATGAAAGGGAGAGTTAAATTGAACACAATAAGATTGGTAAATTAATCACAACCCTAGAATGCTTGTCTCTATTGTGTAAATAACAATCAATTAGAATTTGATAATTTAGTCATAACTTAGAATTGTAGTTTAGCATAATCAACTATTGAACTTGAATTTTGCTTGACTGAATAGCTATATTAGTGTGTTAGTAATTAGTTGATATAAGTCCCCGTGGGTACGATATCTGGACTCAAAATCCTATATTACTTGTCGACCACGTATACTTGCGTGTGCGTTAGGGAGCAACAGTATGATTCGTGATTTAGGACTCATGACCTGTGATTATGAGATGAGGTATCTCGGTGTTGTGGGACTTGTGTTAGAACATGTTGATTAATGGTTGTCATTTTTTTTCTTCCACTAGTACATAAATGGTCTTCTGATTACTTTATTGTTTATATCACATATCGATTCCTTGTTGACATTTACAGATTCCTGCTTTTATTATTAGCTTTATACTTCTATACTACACATTTTATTTTGACTAATAGGTTTCTTGACTTGTACCTCGTCACTACTCCACCTAGGTTAGTCTTGATACTTACTGGGTATCGACCGTGGTGTACTCATACAACACTTTCCCACATATTTGTCCAGATCCAGGCATTGGAGATATCAGACTCAGGTAAAGTTAGCTTCTTGATCGCAAGGATTCTAGGTAGAGCTGCTTGGTCATCGTAGTCCCTTGGAGACCTTTTCCGTTTGATTGTACTGTTAACTCGTTATTCGAACAGTATTGTATATTATTTTTGAGATATTTCTATGTATTCCTTTAGAATTCTTGACTCTGTTTTACCTAATCTTGGGAGGTTGTTGTGATTATTTTCCGTGTAGGCTTGTTTCCCCTTTAAATCGATATTTATATTAAACTTCATTTTAATATATCATTTTCAAACTAGTTTAACTTTTCTATGCAATCGGGTTACCTAGTCTTAGAGACTAGGTGCCATCCCAACGCCTAAAACGGGACTTTGGGTCATGAAAAGTTTGTATCAGAGCTCTAAGTTAATTGGTTCTACGAGTCACTAGAAAGTTTAGTAGAGTCTTGCGGATCGATATGGAGATGTTTGTACTTCTCTTTGAGAGGCTACGAAACTGTTAGGAAAATTCCACATCTTTCATTCTTGTCGTGTGAATTTGTTGATTTCGAAGTTTGAGCCTTTTGTATCTCTATTCTCTCACAGATGGTGAGCACACGCTCTACCCAATCAGCCGAGAAGTCAGCCGTTCCCCATCCTAGAGCTACGAGAGGCTGGGGCGGAGGCCGGGTAGAGGACAAGGAAGGGCACGTGCCGCAGCTAGAGCACCTGCTAGAGCAGCAGTTGAGGAGCCACCAGTAGCTCCGGTCGGGGGACAGGCACCGGAGGTGCCTGTTGTTACCCCCGGACTTCATGAGAGTCTAGCCCAGTTCCTGAGCATGTTTGGTCCATTGGCTCAAGCGGGACTGATCTCTGTTGCACCAGCTACTTCAGAAATGGGGGGAGGAGTTCATACTCCCGCCACCCGTACTCCAGAGTAACAGGCTCTTGTTGGTCATACTCCGAGAGTGGTGTTGGTACAACCTGTTATTTCGGTTCAGCCTGAGGTCAGGCCAGGGGCATCATAGGAGGTGCAGAAGAGGCTTGAGATGTTCAAGGAGTATGGTCCTCCTACTTTTAGTGGCACAACTACCGAGGATGCGCAACATTTTCTAGAGACATGTGACTGTTTTTAGCTGTCAAAAGCAGCGTATCAGTGGTGGCAGGCATACGAGAAGGGTAGGTCAGCCGATGCAACACCACTTACTTTTTTTTTTAAAGCAAATATACCTCTAAGCTGATTGCTTAGAGGTTATATATATATATATATATATATAAAGCAAAAATATTTTACAAATTGTCTAGAAATATAAAGCTAAGATTTAAATAAACTACTATATGACAACTATCTATTACAACATATATCACAACCAAATTTCCATATGTGAAGGCATGTGTTTTCATCCGCCTTTGCAAAATAATGCAGCACCTCTATTGCTCTCACCAGGCGCCGGTATTTGCGTTTTAATGGATGACACTCTTCCTTCACGTTGCGTCGTTGATTGTGTACTTGTTGTAATGGTTGAAGGTGAACATTAGCTTCTGCTAAATCAGATTTTTGGCGTCGATCAGCTCCACTTGATTTTCCTGTTGGAAACCAGTCAGAATGGCCTCGATCAGTTATTCGGATGATCTCGATTGCTGTCACTACCCTCGAAAATTTGATGTCAATTGCTGGTGTCGAACTTAGTAATCATTTCCTCTATTGTTCCTTGACAAATACCAGCAAGCTTGAGTGTATTTATTCCAAAGTGGTCGATCATATCTGGAAATGAGATTTCGATTGAAAAACTGGAATTCAACACAAGGTATCGAGGTACCCTGTGCCTTCGATGTAGAACAGACTTAAGCTCGATTCCATTAGAAAAAACATCTAATGACTATTCCAGTAGTAGTGATAACGCAGTTTAATTCCATTGTGTAGGACTATGTTCCAACTTACCATCGAAAGCATGGCCTTGATTTTCGATAATTCTTTGATCCTGTTTATCTCAATTGTCTGATAATCGAACTTGTGCAGTCTTCATATAGCATTAGTACACTTCCAGAATGAGCATGTGAACATGCTAATACCACTGGGAAATGTTCTAATACTATATGAAGTTGTCTGCCCATAGGCCACTTTCCAATATTCTTCTTGCTGCACTTGGTGGTTCCCTAAAAGCAGTGAATTCGATTCTTTGCGTCGAACTTGTGGATTGTTTTTCATATAGCATTAGTACACCTCCAGAATGAGCATGTGAACATGCTAATACCACTGGAAAATGTTCTAACACTATATGAAATTGTCTGCCTTGGTACTTCATCCAGCTACAATTGTTCTCCAGTGAAACTCGACTATCTTCAGTTAGACAAGTAGAAGCTGCATTGTCGAAACTTAATAACAGTTGATCTAGTACTTGTTGTAGTACCACAATTTCCTATAGTACAGATTTCATACAACATTAGTACACTTCCAGAATGAGCATGTGAACATGTTAATACCACTGGCAATGTTCTAACATTATATGTGATTGTCTGCATATAGGCCTCTTTCAAACATTTATCGGGATGTTTTTCTTTTTGCGATTCTTTTGGTGTTTGTTGCTTGTCCAGATTCATGATCTTCCTTCCAGTCGAACCTGTAGAATAATTGTCTCCTTGAATATGCTCGATCAAGATAGTAGAGCAATTCTCTATATGTTAGCAGCACGAAGGACAATGAAATTCAGTTCCATAATCAAAGAGTCTGATCGATGCTGCTGAAGTTTGATTCCAGTGACTTTGATGCTTATTTTCCAATGTTGTCTGAGCATCCATTTGTGATAGCCCAGTCTTCTTTTCAAGTCCAGTTGCAATCTTCACCAACTTGGGTTGTCTTTCAGTCCATTTCGACTGTTTTCCAATTGTAATAGAGGCTGCATTGTCAAAGCTTAGTAGCAGTTGTTCTGTTGGTGTGATGAAATTGGTACAGTGTCCTATAATACATTTGTCATAGAATGTTATCACATCTCCAAAATGAACATGTGTACATGTTGATACCACTGGAAGATGCTCTAACATTCTATGAATTACTCTGCATATAGGCCATAGTTCAACTAATCTGGGGGTCTTCTTCTGCCAGTTTTGAATCTTAAATTAGGTGTCTGCTGTTTATCGAGATTGATGAGCTTCCTTGCCTCGCTTGGTAATTCATTGAATGAATTGAATTGTGTCGTACCTGCAAAATTAAACACCATGTTAGCTAAAAAGTCCGCAACAGTGTTGCCCTCCCTCATTACATGCTGCACCATGACATTGACATTGTTCATCATTTGTCTAATCTTCTTCACATCTGAGCTAATCGACCAAGGTGTATCCCAATCGCCATTTACAACCTTGTGCAAAAGCAATGAATCTGTTTCTAGAATCAAAGGATGTAAGTCATTGTCAAGACAGTATTGCAGTCCATGTAGCATTCCTTTTGCTTCAGCAACCATGTTATTTGTGAGTCCTATGTATACTGCTTGAGCGTACACAAAATCACTCTCATCCTTCCAAACACAGTATCCAAAAGAACTAGGCCCAGGATTACCCTTCGACGCACCATCTGTATTGCATTTATACCAGCCTCGAAATGGGAATTGCCATATAATTCTCCTTGTGATACAGGTGTATAACATTCCAGAAAGTGAATTATGTCAGGCCATAATGGAGGGATATTTGTTAACCATGGGTACGTAGCCTTTGCTAAGTAATACAACGTCTTGTTGACTTCATGACAGACCCTATTTGTTGACACACTGCCTCCATGTTTCCTTTTATTTCTTTTCTTCCACAGTTCCCAAGTGATAATAGCAGGTACAGCTTGAAACAAAGGTCGCAACTTTGCACAACATTTAAAATTCCAGCAGGCTCTTATCACTTGCTTCAGCTGTATTAAGTTCATTGTTATTCCTGCTGCCTTCATGAACATTGTCCAAACCTTCGCAGCTGTAGGGCTTGATAAAAAGATATGTTGAATTGTCTCTTGTTGAGGTTGCTGACAACACCAACATCGCGACGTAACAATGTATCCTTGTCTCCTCCACATGTCATCTGTGGGTATTTTGTTCCTCCACAACCTCCAGAGAAAGAATGAGATCTTAAAAGGTAATCTCTTGGTCCAAATTAGATCCAATTCTCTGTTTTGATTTGCTCGATGCCTCAAGATTTGCCAAGCAGTAGTCACTGAGAATCTACCAGATGGAGTTGGCATCCAGTAAGGTCTATCCCATCCTCTCTCATCTTTATGAACATCCACATTATCCTTCACATGTGTAGCTATTTCTTCTGGAAATAACTGGTACAGCAGTTGATTATTCCATATTCCTTGTTGTCGCAGTTCACTAACATCTTGATATTCTTCTTGTATGTTGAATTCTTCTGTAACAACATGGTACAGTGGCCCCAGTCCTGTCCAATTTTCATGCCATATGCTTGTTGTACCACTGTTTAATTCCCACAGAATTTCATGTTCGACACTATCTCTTGCCATCAACATTTGTTTCCAAACATGCGACCCACCTCTAAACTGCACTGCAGTAGGTATTTCCTTCTTGCAGTACTTGTTTCACATAAAATTGGACCACAATGTTTTTGTAGTTCTGAATCGCCACCACAACTTTGCAAATAAAGCTTTCGACACATCCTGTAACAGCCTAAAGCCCAGACCACCTTCTTCCTTAGGTAGGCATAAATTTGCCCACGAAGACCAGTGTCTGCTTCTTCCTTCTTCTTTGTTGCTCCAGAAGAATCTTGCGAACATTTTGTGCAAGTGTTCCATAACATTTTTTTGTGGATCGATGACAGAAAGCATATGTACCGGCATACTTTGAAGTACACTCGAAATTAGAGTGGCCTTTCCTCCATATGATAAGAGCTTACCCTTCCAAGCATGTACCTTGTTTTTGACCTTTGAAATAATATCATTGTAAAATTCCTTTCTTCTCCTTGTGTAAAATATTGGACAGCCCAAGTACGTGAATGGAAATTGACCTCTTGAAAATCCAGTAACTTCTTGAACTGATCTTACTAGCCCCTGTGATATATTCGTGTGCATGAAGAAAGAACTTTTAGCCTTGTTGATTTCCTGTCCTGACACTTTCTCATATTGTCGCAACACTGTCATTATTTTGCTTAATGATTGGGCATGTGCAGAAGCAAAAATAATTGTGTCGTCAGCGTATGCCAAATGGTTCAAAGGTTCAGACCACTTTGGCAATCCAAATCCAATGTATGAGCTGTCTTCGAATAACTTATTCAAAGATCTGGAAAGCACTTCAGCAGAAAGAATGAATAAAGCCGGTGATAATGGATCTCCTTGTTTCACCCCCCTTGTCGATTTGAAGAAACCTGTCGATTGTCCATTGACTAACACTGAATACCAATTGTTCGACAGTAAATTCCAAATCATTGTTATGAAATGCTCGGCAAATCCCATCCTTCTCAGTACATGTAATAGATATCTCCACGAAACTCTATCATAAGCCTTTTCCATATCAAGCTTAATGACTAAGTTAGCAGGCTTTCCTCTCTTCCTTATATCAGTTACAATCTCTTGTGTGAGCAGTATATTCTCAAAAATACTCCTGCCTTTTACAAATCCAGATTGATTTTGAGAGATTAAGCTTGATAGGAACCCTTCTAATCGATCATGAATCACTCTTGGGAAGACTTTATTAATGAAGTTACTCAAACTGATTGGCCTAACATCAGAGAAAGTATTCATTGTTGACTTCTTAGGCAACATCACCAAATTTGTATGTGTGATCGATTTAGGCAATGTAGCCCCTCCAAAAAATTGAAGCACCATACTGTGTACATCATATTTAATAATATCCCAGCATGTTTGGAAAAATAGTCCAGTGAAACCATCTGGACCACTTGCACTCTCATGATTTAGACCAAAAACTGCAGCCTTTACTTCATTCATGATTGGATATCTACACACTTCCAAGTTCTGCTCCATTGTGACCATCTGGGGTATGTTGTCGAGTATCGAAAATTCTGTGAATCTGGCATCCTCTGCGAACTGGTGTTTGAAAAATTCAACTGCTGCATTGGCTCCTTTTTAATTTTAGGGTTTCAAATTTAGTGATAATTATTTTTTCGATTTGTTGGATAGAGTAAAAGATGTCAGTTTTAGGAATGGGACAATGATCTACCAAATCCAAGGATTGTTGTCCTTATCAACAGTTTGAAGTATGAAAAAGATGCTCTTAAGCATTTCATAGTTTTGCAGATGAAGGTGGCTGAACTTGAAAATATTTTAGAAATAGATATTCATATAGTAGATGATGCTGATGGAAGGATTGAAATGGAGGCATGGCATATTCTTGTAGAAGATGATGTTGGAAGGATGGTTAAGATGAAGGAAATGAGACTAAATAAGTGGATCATGATCTTGTGCATCATTGTCGGATTCGTGGCTGCTTGGATTATGAAATGAGAAGGAATATCAGTTTGTTATTGGTAGGAATAGTTTAATTATTCTAAGTTTCCTTTGTTGGAAGTATTTTGGATCCTGTAATGTTATAGTGAATGAAGAATATAGAGGTATTAAATAGTTCGTTTTGTAATGTGACATTTGATGAAGTTCTTAGATGCGACTTTGAGTCCATTACGAAATCAAATAGCTAGTTTATTAATGGACATTGTGTCTATTACGCAATCAAATAGCTAGTTTATCACTAGACACATTGTCTATTACGCAACCTCTAGCTTGTTGTAATACAAAAGGAAGTGCATTGAAACAAAAATTTATAGCAACAACAGTTAATCAACAAAAAAGTAGTTTGATTACATAAAGGTAGATGCAAATATCGCAAATTACAACTAGTTCACCCAAAACGAATTTGTCCCTTGACCAATTCAAACATTAATTACACAAATAAAACTAGGAAGGTTCGTCCTTCCCCTAAAGATATCCACTACAAATATTTCCCTAAACAATTCTATTTGCTTGTCATTAAGCTGCACCATCGACGTATCAGTTAGGAGGAAGTCAATAACCTTCACCGCATATGCTCAATCGATTTCAGTACAATAATCAAAGTCACAATTAGTTATTAAACAAACCAGAAAAAAGAGTAAAACAAATGGATGACACATTGAATTTACCTTTGCTGAATGGATGGCGCATCCAAAGTACACTCTCACGATCATTTCTTCGTTAGCTCATCTTAGCCTAAGTGTGTAAAATGGCCAGTATTCATCAAAATCATGGGCATTGTGTGTGCTAGGGATTGAATAAGTTCTTCTAATTTACCATCATCATACAAACTGACATTGCAATTGTAAAATCAAATTAATCCATCTGCCAAGTGAAAAACAACAGGCACATAATACTTGTTATTAATTTGTCACACACAGTACAACACTTTAGCCTTGCACCACTCAACAACCCCAGGTTTTGGCGTACTTCCTAGAGGATATAGCATTAAGGGTGTAAGGAACAAGTCTTGGCAAACATCAACATTCTCACAAAAGTCCAAATCCTTCCCCGTCTTTACTGGTAGCCTCCTTTGTCTTATCCCATGCAGTGCACATACTATTGCATAAATGCAACATCTATAACAACATGAGGTATATGTTAAATGTGGAGCTACATAATTAATAAATGAAATATACACAGTGATTAAGGGACTTACAAACTGGTTAAGGACGGGTTAGCACTGCACAACCATTCAAAAAACCTCCAAACATAGTTCCCAGTCAAAACATTTTTAGGAGAATTCTCCTTCATGTCAAACCATTCACTGAATAGTTTCTTGTCTTCCTCCACAACAAGTTTGAGTACTTCTACCTTCAGTTTCTTCTTCTTAATCTGTTTCAGCTTCTTCATCTTGCTTGCAAAAATTAGACCCTTCCTCAATTTACTTTGCAATCTCGTAAGCCTATACCAAGGTGATCCAAATAGTTTTGGAAGAGCTATCATTCTGATATTTCATCTCGCCAAGGATCTTCAATACCTGACCAATTTGTCATTCATAACCTTCAATTCTTCATGCACTTCTGTATCACTTGACTAAGCATCGCACATCCCACATGGTCATCCTCTATTAATATCTTTCTCAAAAACACCGCCAACTAGTGGTGAACCAGGAATACTCCCACCTAAAGGGTTATCATCAGCAAATTCAACTTCATCATTAATCTCTAAGCTCACTGCACCAGATGCCTTTTTAAGGGCATTCACGCATTCTAAATCAAGCACTAACTGATCGATTATAGGATCCACTACCTCATCATCGTATGGTACCAAATTCTTCATGTAGTCCCTATCCATGTCATGTGGGGTAGGAATAAGGTAAAGGTGCACCTCGTGAAACAGAGCATTCAATAGATAAGCAATACCAAAAGATCGACAAAAGGTTTATGATAATCTCCTACTCCAGTTAAGTCTAATCTACTGGTGAAGTGTTATTGCACTCCCTATCTTATCAGACCAAGGTCATCAACTCTCTACTTAAAAGGATCCCGATCATGGTCAGATGTCACTTTGTTGCTGTGCCATCTCAACATCCTTGGCAAGGGCATCGGCACGACCTTTGATTTCTCGGCATTACGACCAAATAGTAAAATTTATTTGTACGCCCAAGCCTACATTTAATATGAACAAAAAATATTAATATTACTCTGCTTCAAATAACATAATGGTATTCATCTACAAAGATATTTTGAGAAGGTTTTTTACTACTTACCGTGAATGCCCATGGGAAGACGTAAAGGCATAACTAGCCGATTTGGATTTTTTACCAGAGATTTTGATTTTCTTTATCTTTCTCACATTTGATTTGTAAACTGCAACATGTCCTTATTTAAGTAATCAATTGAAATCTTAAAGCACTCCTTGCCTCATGGATATTTCATGAAAACTTCTAAATTGTCAGCCATACAAATCCACTTCGATGCATGTTATGTTATCCCTTGCCAGCAAGATTGAACGAACAAACCACACCAACGAAAGCTTAAAACTCTTTTCTATGTTAAATCTCTTGGACATCATCATCAAAAAAAAGCTTCTTTGCTTTGACCCCCTTCCTGCTACATACGCACACTTTATCGCAGAATCCTTCGTCATCCTCCAACACTTTGTTGGTTTCTTTTTATTGGGTTTGGCACCACAATTAAGTTCAGTCATCAGAGCAAACTCCTTCAATCCAAAGTGACACATTCTTGTCTCCAACTAAAGATTATAACTCGTGCTTCTTCGCATAATAAATTTGGCGAATCAACAGGGAAAGGACAAGTTGTCCATTGAACTGTGTCCATTGCTCTGAAAGTTTTGCAAACTGTCCGAAATAACTACTCTCAAACTTCTCCATCAACTTGAATGTTTTGATGCTTTTATAAAACTCATGGAATTGGTTGATCCTAGACCTCACACTAATCTTGGATAAGAAACATTTATGCTTTCTTGGAAAAGTCCTGAATTTATACTTAGATGCGTTGATCGCCTTTACAAACACAGGAATTGATAGAACATCCCGGCCACCTTCACCTGCTCCATGTGTTTCACTTTCCAACTCATCTTCACTATCTTCAGGTTGTTCGTTATCTTCATCATCATCATCATCTTCTTCTTCTTCTTCTTCTTCTTCTTCTTCTTCAGCATGTTTATCAACCTCCTGAGCAACATCACCATTTTCATGCACTTCTGGAGCATCGTCACTATTTTCATCCTCCTCCCCTCCTAAAGTTTCATCTACACTATCGTTTTTTCTTTGACAATTGCTTTTTCATAAACGTATTCTTCCATTTGATTTTGTGCTGAATTCCTATCAAAGTCTTCTTTCTCTTCCTCATCAACACCATATAATGCCAAGCTCCTTACAACAGGTTTTTTAACTAACAAGTATATCCTCGGTAACTAATCTAGAATGATCTTCTTCTTTTTTTTTACTGATAGGCTTTGATAGATCTTTGTTCTTTTTCCTCCTATCACGCTTCGAAATCTCAGCATTTGCTTTACTAAGGGAAGCTTCCGAAGTATCTGCATTTTGTTTCTTGGTGGTAGGCTTTGAAGGCTCAGCATTTGCTTTACTAGGGGAAGCTTCAGAAGTATTTGCATTTTGTTTCCTGATGGCAGGGATTGAAGGCTCTGCAGTTACTCTCTTTGCCGAAGATTTATGCTTCTTAGCACTTGATTTGTTTCCCTTGTTACCTACATGCAAATATGCAATGTCACATTTTATATAATTTGAAACTTATGATCGGAATAAGAAAAACAATCCCCAAGTCCAGCAAATAGGTATGACCAGATGACAATCGACCACAAGTTTATTAATAAATATTAGGTCGTCAGACCGACGAAAATTTAAAATTCATAGCCAAAGGTAGTCTAAATAGGAAGTATAATACCCATGCCATATAAGATATGGTTATAAAATCGAAATTGCAAATGAACATGTACGAATCTCTCTACAAACCCCAAATCACAGTTGTAAAAAATGAAAAAAAAATAGAAATTTAGGATTTACCCAACGTTGACAAGTTTTGAGTAAATATACAGTGCTTGTTAGGTATATATAGATGATTCAACCCAAAAATGAAATTTGATTCTTATCGAAGACCGCCAGAAATCATCGTGGTTGAGTGGGTGAGTGAGAGAGAGAAGAGAGCGAAGAAAGAGAAATTGGCGGAAAAATGAAGGAAATAAAGAATTTTCATTGATTAATAGCTGACCTACAAATTTTGAAAATGTTAAAAAGATCCCAACTATCTTAGCGCACTCTTTTAGTCATTTTCCGAACCAAAAGAAACTGAGAAAGAAAATAAGAGGTCATATAGCCAATTCAAGTTTGGTGGTGGTCTTTACTATATTTTTTCTCTATAAATCGGATGAAAGTTCCTTTTGTGTTGGAGGATTATTCTTGTGTAATAACTCTAGCCGTCATTTTGTGTCCCACTAGAAACAAAGGAATCTTGTTTTTCGATACCATAATGATCTATTTACTATCAATAACTTAGGAATTTGAGAGGCTGAGTTTATGGGCTAGCGAGCATTCTTTATGGGTGAACCCGGCCCGGTAGTATTTTTTGATATAATCTTTATTTAATTTGACATATGACGTGAAGAGTAAAGCTCTGTCTGAGTAATTTAAAATATTTTTAAATGAGTTGAAGTGTGCGAATAAAATCTAACAGAATAATCTATATTATTATAAAAGTGAGAATCTCAAAAGTTAAAAGTTGAATTACCAAATTTTCCTTCTAAATAACCTAAATATTCTACCTATTTAATAATAATATTTAAATAATAGTAATATTTAAATTTGATTTGTCCTTCTCGAAAGGTTGTGCCCCTCTAATTTTGTAACACACCTTTTTAACTCTAGAATTGATCGTCGGTGGCTTCTAATGAAAAGCCACATTCTTGTATAGAAGTTCTTGTCTATGGCAGCCAATGGGTTGCGAAAATCCATTCTTCTTAACATTACCAAATATTCTTCATTGATTCAAAAAAAAAATAACCAGATATTCTTCACTATTTATCGACGTTGAGCATTTAGTACTATTCAACTTTCGTAGGCTTTAATGCTTTATGCGTGTAAAGTCCTTTTCTTTTGGTTCCAAATTTCAAACAAAGATTAATTCCAAAACTACATCTCTTTGGTGTTTTGTTTAAGAACCAACTAAATTGGTACTTTAAATTTGATTTTTTGTCATCATTTTTATCTCAATTAATTTCCCTTACTCTTTTTCTTTCCATTCTATTATATTCATATGATAAAAACTATCAATTCTTTATGCATTGAGTTAGTTAATTTTGATTCCAAGTTTCAAATCAAACTAAAATTAATTCTAAAATTACATTTTGTGATGTTTGATTTCAGAACCAACTTAAGTTGGTGTCAGGTTGGGTAACAGGAGTTGTGGTCTTACAGGGAATGGGGAAAAATACTTGCTTTTCGCTAATCTTCTTTTTTACCAAATAATATAGGCTTATCCACCAGAGAAAAACGTAATGCTTTAGCATTTAATCACAAGAAGATACAATACTGAAAGTTTACCTAGCTTACGAGACCATAATAGAAATCTCTCTACGAGCAATCGCATGAAGACAAGATTAATGGCTACTATATTCAAATTCATAAACTGAGTTATCATTCAAATATATATTTGTGAACTGGTGTTCGATACTCTAGAGGGTAAATTACTCCCTAACTAAGGTAACTTCATATCAAAGCTCAAATACGAAACTTTGGTTAAAGATTAATGTGCACTTATCACTCCACTATAACCCTTGGTTGCACGTGTACTACTCATTTTTCATCTTTATTATCTTCGTCTAACATTTACGTTGCGAAATCTCAAGTGAAAACTTCAGCAAGGTAACTATTCTTTCAGCACCACTGAACTTGCTTTTATCCAGATCGTACTCCGACTTCCCATCTTATATGAATGTTGTCTGCACCCTTTGGAGGACGCATCTTTTGTTGAATCGTTGCAGTAAAGAAGGCTATCTAGGAAGTTAAATCTAACAGATATGTACAGACAGCCAGAGGTTAAACTCGAAAGGAGGTTCATTGCAAAACTTGCTTTAGACAAATTACACAACATAATGCAATGAAAAAGTTATAGGCCATTTTAGGCGTGGGGCTAGAAACTCTTACTTTATTATTTAGTTTATTATTTTACAACACCAAATACTTCACGACTGGCATTCACGTGCAAAGCACATGTCGAGAAACTAGTAGGATTGAAAATACAATTCGATACAGATATGAATGTTTAAGTCGCCATTCAACTTCAAAACGAAGTTATGTAAACAAAAGACACCGGACAAACATCACTTTTACCCGGCGATCGAAACTATTCACATTCGGTAGTTGTAAAGTACATAAAATTTGTATGTGTTTACCCTCAAATACGAATAACAATTAAATTTATATGTGGTTTTAAGGATATGCGGATTAATTCAATACAAATGATAAATGGCGTTTGATTAAACAGATAAAAGAAGCAATAAGTTGTCAAACCAATAAGGATAGTGATCCCGGATTTAGTAGCGGCTTAACGAAGTGCCTGCCTTCGATCTCGGGCTAGCACTAATGAAGAACTGATGAAAAAAAGTAAGAATTTTGAATAATAGAGAGAATAAGAGTATATTTCCTTGATATGCATGTTGTAATGTGTTTGATGAACAGTTAGTCTCCCCTTTATATAGTAGGGAAGTTTCACCCTAAGTACAATTCTAAAATAAGATAAAAATCTTTCTTTATGCTAATCTTTGATTCGCTACTGATACGGGCAGAGTTTTACCCCGTGACATCCGGTTGCGCACGGATGTCACGGCTCTTTGTTAGTCGTGTTCAACGGTTAGGTAATGCTTTCCGAAGTTGAGGGACTCGAATCGGATCCGGGAGATGTGGCCCCGATGCCTCTGAGGGAGGACGTTTTGCTCGATCCCCCATGTGAGAGGTTCTTCGCCCAAACCCCAATTCCTTATGATCACATTCCAGTCTCGTTTGTCTTACCGGAAAATCGAGATATTCAACGGGCTCGATTTTACCCGTATACAGATAGTCCTCTCGTTTCTTAGAGAGGAGGTTTACCGTAACGATGAGAAACTATAGATGCTTTTCACCTCCTTCTTTAATACACTGCAATAGAAATAATAAAGAAACCGAAACGTCCCGTCAGTCGCGTCGTTCTGACTTCAAACACGTGTCAGCCATCGGCAGATCAGCTCTGAATGCGAAGCGTCACGAAACCTCTATAAAAGTGTTCATTCTTCGTTCATTTTTCATCATTTTACCAAGCTTCTACCTTCGATTCTTAAAGTTGTTACTCACCTTCTTCATACCTCCATATCTTTATCTCTGTTCTTTAAAATTTCTCAGTAATTTTTGGGTTTTTACCTAGTCTTTACCCAAATCAGCACACTTCACTCTTCAATTTTCAAAACCTTTTTTTTAGACCTTTCAAGCTTTTTCGGATAACAATGGCCAAAACATCAAAATATGTTCCTCAACAAGTCTCTTCTTCTTCTTCCCAATCGACCGCTGAAATCGAGGCAGTCACTCTTGATATAGTCGTCCTCGAGACGTCTGCTCCTTGCACGGCTACCGTTGAACCGGCTCCCGAGCCTCCCTTAAAAATGTACATCCCCGGGGGCTGCTCAGTCGCAGATGACTTTAAGGTCGAAAAGCCCTCATCGGTGCTGGGTTGGGGTGAGGGAGTATCAAGGTATATATGCTCCATTACGGAAGACGTCCTTCCCATGGTCCGAGAGGACTGCAATTGGGCGGGTATGGACATAGTAATCCCCGGGCATGAGTACACCATCACTACCTATGTGAAGGGGTATCTAAGTGTTTACGCTTATCCCTTCACATTGGGCCTAGTGGACCCGGTTATCTTGGACTTCTGCAAGAGGTACGAATTATGCCTCGGTCAGATCCACCTGTCACTATGGAGGATCGTGATCCTCCTTTGTTACTTCGTCAATAAGACTGAATCTTGTAGGTTCACCATCAATCACCTAGTCCGCCTATACAGTCCCAGAATCTTCCAAGGGGGACTAATAAAGCTCACACGCTGGGCCAGTAAAGCCCCATTCTCGAGTATCGATGAGGACCGGAACCGGGGCTAGCAGGGACGCTTCGTTTGGGTGAAAACCGAAGACTTGATCCCTCCCGAGTTCATGCCATTCCCCGAGAAGTGGAATGCATCTCGTAAGTACAATTTCCCTTTGAACGCCATTTTACGTTCATCTCCTTTTTTCTCACTGGTACTTGTCGTGGTGCAGCCGTCGCTCAAGTCCCAAACGCTATCCCTCGGCTCAAGGAGTGGATCGAGGGTAATTGTTCACAGATGCCTTATTCCGAGCGCACATGGCGCAAACTCTCGAGGGGCCGGTGGGAGGTCCGTTCTCACAATAAGACCCTTCCCCGAATAGGTAACATCGAGCCCTCCCATTCGCATTGTACTTACTCTCTTTTCTTCGCTTTTCTTTTTGTAGGTTCGCCTAATACCATTGAACTTAGGCCTTCAAGAGGAGACGAGGATGTGTCCTTGTCCATTGACCCCTCCGCTTTGGGGCAACTCGGGGCTGCGGCGGGGGAAAAGAAGAAAAGGAAGGCTTAGCGCTCCCCGAGCTCAGAGAAAAAGAAGCCAAAGAGAAGGTTGGCCCGTAATCCAAAGGAAAGTTCTAGCTCTTGAGCACCCGACTCGGACTCGCTTCTTCGGCTCAGGGACGAGCCCGAGGAAGATGATTTTTTCGTGGCCCATGGGACGACTTCTCCTGAGGAGCAGGCAGCTATTGAGGAGGAGATCCATGAGGCCGATCTCCCTTAGACTAGGGAGGTTGAGGAGGAAATAAGGGCTGAGACTTCCCGGGATGCCGGCTACACTCCGAAGGAGGCGCCTGCTGTAATAGAGATTTCAGGATCGCCTTCCTATACTTAGTCCATGCTCGAGGAGGACCGAGCGGGGAAGGAGAGGTCTAACGAAGGGGCTCATGGCGTGGACAATCCTCTTCGTTCCTTTTTCGACATCGTGGACTCGTCCGTCTTAGAAGACTTTTTCGGGCTAGTCGACATGGAAGTGCCAAGAAAGAATCCGTCTTCAGAAGTCGGTGGGCTGAACTCGAGCCCAAAGTTAATCAACTAGTTCCCCACCCCGAGTGTGGATCCTAGCCATAAGAGGTCAATAATCATCACTATCCTAGAGGATGCCCGGGTTCTTTCTACTCCCGTGGGAGTAGCAAGCTACCTCCGATGCCTGGTGACCGAAGAAGACCAGGCTAAAATGAATGAGGTGGATGTGTCGTGCCTGTTCAACGAAGCGCAGCAGGCGCTGAATTGGGTAAGGCATCGTTATGCTCTTCCAAACTTTGGCTTAGTTTTTGATATTTCTCATGTTTTTTAATCCTTTTGCAGGCCTCGGTACTTCATCATGAAAGCTTTCTTCGGCACCGGGCTGAGGTTAACCAGCTTGAGCTTGAGTTCAAGGAGCTTGCCGAGAAGAGAGATATGTACAAGCTTCTCAGCGAGCAACACGAAGGGGCCATCAAGGACCTTTGGGCCGAGCTGGATGAGGCTCGGAAAGAGGCTTCGATCATGAGGCAAGAACAAGCCGATCTGATCAAAAAGGTAAAGGTTTTTGAAACTAGCAATGAAGACTTAGCCATGGCGACTAACGACCAAACCTCGTAGGTTCAACAGAAGATTGACCGGATCGACCAACTTCGAGCTGAAGTGAATGAGATCCAAGCCATGGCTAATGGTTGGAAGAGCAAAATGGACCGGCTGGCTTCAGAGAAAGAAATCATCCAAGCACATCTGGCATCGGTAGAGGTTCAACTCTGGGTAGCAAAAGAAAAAGCTGACAAGTGGTCCCAGTTGAATGATGAACTCCGATCACAATTGAGCTCGGCTCTAGCAGAGCGGGATGCCCTCGGTAATGAATATGAAGCTATAAAGTCTTAGCTACGCACAACCTCCGCCGATGCTAAAGAGATTGCGACCCAGTATAAGGCTGATGTTGAAGCAGCCGAGGCTCGCCTAAAGACTACTGCTGAGTACGTGAGGTAGCTATCCCGAAGGGAGACCCTTGAAGAGATCCATGCTCGAGGCTTCAACCTATCGGCTGAGAACGAGGAGGCAAAACGTCATGGCCAAGAAGCTAGCTGAACCCGAAGATGAAGAAGGCGATGAGGACTCCGAAGAACCCGATGGCCCCGACGACTATGGTGACGAGTGGGGTCCTGGTGAAGATCAAGAGTAGATGCCTTAGGATTATTTTGTTTTGTTTTTTGTATCCTGTATATATATTTTGTTGAGGTCATTTTTGTTGGACCTTGTAAAGGTATTCCTGAATATAAAATATTTCCCCTTTTGGAAATGTGTAAGTCTATTATCTTAGCAACTTTTTTATGATTGAAAATAATTCTAATGCCTTAACACAGTATCAAACGTAGTAATAAGTCTCTTTTCGGAGGTCCGAACAAGACCCGTCCTCGATGCAATTTTTGCTCGAACTTGTATAAGCTCGGAGTGAACGGAAATTTTTCCAAGAAATGTTGTTAGACTGTATCTTTGCGGAGGTAACCTTTGAATAGGTTTAGAATTTTGCTGAAGGCCTTATGTTTTGATTATAAGCTTCGGACATCTCCGCACCCTTTTTAGGGTGGCCGTAGCTTTTAGGTTTAGGCACTGCCTAATAGGTTTTGTGCGTCCGAATTTCGATAACCCGAGCCGCCCGAGCTTATCTCGGACGACAGTCTCTGACTGGGGGTAGCCCTTTGGGCTTGGATAAGTGTGGCCCTTGGGCTCGATAGTAGGTAGAAATAGCCCTTAGGCTTGATACTTTTAAGAAGCAAAAAAATGTTTGTTAGGAAGGTAAAAACTTTCTTTCATTTATGTGTGTAATGTACAAGATTGTAAGCTTGTAAAAGCTCGTATTATGGCCGAGGTGACCTATGGGGGAGCAGTTCAGTTGACCGTTTGGCCCTTACAATAACTCCTAACCAACGAGCCTAAACTGTTCGAGCATAGAGTTTCCTTCCTTGCTAAAAATCATGACTCGAGGGTAATAGCCCCTAGTATTCGAGGTCGATCTTCGAGTGGGATCGGATACTGTTGATGCAACCATTGACTCCGATTTAAAACCGGTCGTCGACTCTAAGTTAGCACGATTTATCGTTGCCTCGTTAAAAACCTTATCGGAGAACCCATGTGGGACAAAACCAGTTCAAGGGAAAAAGAGTGCAACGCGTTCTTTCGGACCTAACAGCTACATTCTCCTTTGGCTGTTGCCTGCAAGTGTCAGCCCAATTCCTAATAAAACTAAAAAATGAATGAGGTCGTACCTTAGCAGTAGTATCATTTTAAGTGGGTTACGTTCCAGTTGTTTGGTAGATGTGCGTCGTTTCCTACTTTGAGTTTATACGAATCTTTACCAGTAATCCCGATACAGACCTTCCCAATTTGGTCCTAGCTTCCCTTCATTTGGGTTCCGGGTGTTTTGTGTTACTCTTCTTAACACCAAGTCCCCGATATTGAAGTGTCAAAGGTTGGCTCTTCGGTTGCAATATCTTTCTATTTGCTGTTTTTGGGCGGCCGGTCAGACTAGAACAGTCTCGCGCCTCTCATCTAGTAATTCTAGGCTCGTGCTCTTGGTCTCGCCTTTGATTCTGCGATTGTATATATGAACCTGAGGCTCATCTCAATCTGTATTAGTGCTTTGGCACCATAGATAAACGAAAATGGAGTGGCCCCGGTACTGGATTTTGAGGTCGTGCGTCACGCCCATAAAACTTCAGGCATGATTTCCTTCCACTTCCATTTGGCATCGGTCAACCTTTTCTTAAGGTTTTGAAGGATTGTTTTGTTCGTCGACTTTGTCTGTCCGTTCCCACTAGGGTGATAGGGTGTCGACAAAATCATTTTGATCTTATGGTTCTCAAAAAATTTGCTTACCTTGCTACTGATGAACTGTTTCCCGTTATCACATACTATCTCAGCCGGTATAGTGAACCGGCATATTATGTGGTCCCAGATAACGTCGATAAATTCTTTTTCCCGGACCTTCTCGAATGTTTGAGCTTCAACCCATTTAGAGAAATAGTTAGTCATAAATAGTATAAATTGAGCCTTACCGGGTGCCCATAGTAGGGAACCGACGATGTCCATTCCCCATTTCATGAACGTCCAAGACTTCAAGATCGAATGTAGTAACTCCCCAAGTTGATGGATCATTGGTGCGTGCCTCTGATAGCCGTCGGATTTTTGCACAAAGTCATTCGCATCTTTCTCCATGCCGATCCAGTAATAGCCGACTCTAATTATCTTACGAACCAATGATTTTGCCCCCGAATGGTTTCTGCAGGTGCCTTCGTGAACTTCCCTCAAAACATATTCGGTGTCTTCCGGTTCCAAGCATATGGTGAGTGGGCCATCGAACGTTCTCCAGAATAGAGTATCTTCGGACAGGCTAAACCTGACTGCCTTCGTGCGCAGAGCTTTTGACTCTTTGGGATCCGAGGGCAACCTCCCAGTCTTCAAGTAGTCTATATACTTTTTCCTCTATTCCCAAGTTAAACTTGTTGAGTTTATCTCGACATAGCCATCTTCCACTACTGATTTCATGAGTTGTATGACCGTTCTCAAGCTGAATTCATCGTCATCAACTGATGAACCCAAGTTAGCCAGAGCATCGGCTTCGCTATTTTGATCCCGGGGCACGTGTTGTAGGGTCCATTCCTTGAATCGATGTAGCGTTACCTGTAGTTTTTTCAAGAACCTTCGCATCCGTTCCTCTTTCACTTCGAATGTCTTGTTGACTTGATTTACCACAAGGAGGGAATCGCATTTAGCTTCGATTACTTTGGCCCCCGTGCTTTTAGCCAATTCGATACCTGCAATCATGGTCTCATACTCTGCCTCATTGTTAGTCAATTTCACAGTTCTAATAGATTGCCTAATTACGTTACCCGTAGGCGACTTCAACACGATGCCGAGTCCGGACCCCTTTGCGTTCGAGGCACCGTCCATAAAGAGGGTCCAGATTCTCAAGGAGGTCCCTGAGGTTAACAACAATTCCTTTTCGACTTCGAGTATTAAGGCCCGCGTAAAGTCGGCCACGAAGTCTGCCAAAATTTGAGATTTGATGGCGGTTCGGGTCGATATTCGATATCAAACCCACTAATTTCCACGACCCATTTGGCCAATCTTTCCAAGAGCTCGGGTTTGTGTATTATGTACCTCAACTGGTAAGTAGTTACGACACATATGGGATGGCATTGAAAATATGGCTTTAACTTCCTGGAGGCGCTTAGCAAAGCGAGCGCCAATTTTTCCATGTGAGATACCTTGTTTCGGCCTCACCTAGAGTCCTGCTAACATAATATATAGGAAATTGCGTACCTTCCTTTTCCTGGACTAAGACTCCACTCACCACTATCTTGGATAAAGTATAGGTATAACTGCTCGTCTGCCATCGGGGTATGAAGCAAAAGCGAATTCAAAAAGTACCATTTAAGTTCTTCCAAAGCTTGCTGGCACTCCAGGGTCCATAAAAAGTTATTCTTCTTCTTCAATGATGAGAAGAACCTATGGCTCTTATCAGAGGACCTTGATATGAACCGACTCGGTTATCTATGCTTATGGCTTTACTACATCTTGGTAGGTTATACTATACCATAACACTTATTTCGGTTTATTATTACTGAGGTCTGCTACCCAACTCCAGATTACTCTCTTGTTGCTTATCCTATATGTATATATCTAAGTCCTTTAGTTCTTCCTCATTAATGTTCATCTTAAGAATGATCGCTTAATCTCATCTCATACTTTGGAACTTTTATCCATCCATTGTTGATTCACCTTAATGTTGATCCATAATCTACCACTGATAAGTTGAAACCTCTTACATAATACATTATCACTAGGGTTCATGTCTCATCGGGGAACATCTGAAGTAATTTTCCTAATATACATAGGGGTGATACTATACTTCAACAACTGTATTTAATAGCATCCCAATGTGATTCATCTTATAGGGGTATTCTAATGCCGTGCAATTCATGAAATACCCTTTCTTTAAATCATTACTCAAGCAAAGGCCTAAGTGTCATCCTCTTATCATCACAATTACAACCTTATTCCACTACCAAGGAAGTATTCCATCTTTTTTAAATGCACCTAGTCTTAGACTCCTCCGAGTTAATTCAAGCTATACTGAGCTTTCTATAACTTACGAAAATCATCAGCTCTCTTGTTTTAATGGATTTAATCCCGGGGCTTTACCTATTCTTGTTATCTTCTCACTCACCTTTTCTTATCCTTACTCCTATCTACCTAACACCTTGTCGCTCTATGATACTTTATCTTGCAACCGACACATATCTATTTATACTACTCGTAACCTTCCTTTACTTGCTAGCAGCATAGATTTCCTTTCGTGCCTTCTTAGTTGTCCGTAAATTTAAGCAATTACTATTCCTAGTCTTCTGCAACTTGTTGCATGAATACTTGGCTTATCTTATTGCCTACAAATACTGGAATTTCCTGTACCTCATATGATCTCAAACATCACCTTTGATTTTTCTTTTCCCGTTCATTAGCCACGATAGGTGCCACTTTCTTATGGAGTGTATATAATATTTTAGTGAGTTTGTTGTTACAAGACCATTTCTTCTTCAAGTTACTACGCTTAGGTTGAAGCCTTCTTCCTTATTCCTCAACTAGTCTTTCGTTGTAGTACTTAGGGGAGACCCTTTGACTCTTGTAAAGATGTGAGCTTATTACATCATATACCTGACAGAAATTTTGATGTTCTTGCTCGCCTATAATTATCCCTAGTTGCTTACCTCTGTGCCCTTGTGCTCATAGGTTGCTTTTGAACATAAATTTTGACTGTCTTCCTAGTGGCACTCTCTTTTATTTCCATAACACTTATACGGTACCTTTAATTACCCCAACTCCTATCTGAATATTTCTCAAGGATTACGGCGTCATATTTGTCTATCTAAAACAGTCTCTCTGCCCTTCCAGGGTAGGGGAAAGGCTGCGTATACCCTCCCCAGACCCCACTTATGGGATTATACTTGGTGGTTTTTGTTGTTGTTGTTCATTACGACGTCATTAGACTGAATTCACTATGTTGGAGTTCACTACGTTTATCTTGCACAATCTGCTGATTTGTCTGTATCCTCTTGTCTAACCATAGCTAGGCCCTGAATCAACTACTAACTACTCATTGGTCCATTCTCATATCTATATCCAGCGTAATCTCTTTTGGGATATTTCCTTTGTCTTAACATACCTCTCGCACTGGCACCTTATGTATCAAGTGTTCATTTGAACTTATTTTTCAATAACATCTGGTGCGAGAACCCTTACTGCCTCTCACTAGCGTCATGCATGCATAATGTTCTAGAGCCGTAACATACCTTTAGGATCTGAGTAAATGCAATCTCATTCCTTTTGCTTTTATATCGCATTCTTCCTTTACCATTCTATATTTACTTGAACCACTTAACTCGGACTTAATACCAGATCAAACAATCTTCCTCCCTTTAGGGGAGTACTAACATTTAATGCTGTGAAGATTTACCTATAAATATTTTACCTCTTTATCTTTGGCGTCTTTTCACATCTTCACAGACTCTTACTCGCCTTTTGAAGTAACCCTTCTGTACCAAGGATAACTGAATTTCTTACGCATGAGGGTGACACCTAGTGTAACTGGCACACTTAGTCCCTTAAGCTTAACCTGCTCACAATGCTTGTTTTAGAGAAGCATCTTCCTGAATGACCTTTAAAGGTTATTCTTTTGTTGTCCATTCTATTATTGCCGGCACGCGATCTCTGTAATTGTTATGATGTCGACTATTATCAAATCCTCCGATCCCTAATTCATGTTCAGTTTATCTTGTTCACTAGCCCATACTGATTTCTATTACTTCGAGGGTCTAACATTTCCTTCTGGTAATCACGCTGGAGTCGCCAACTCATTTCTCGAAATGGGGATATGACTTTATGACTTATACTCTTTTATTATCTCAAGGCATGTCACCTCTTGTCTTTTCTTTCACTTGATTATAGACTCTGTTATTCTGTTATATTTTGATTTACCGTTATCACCCATTTATCACATCTTACTCATAATGCTTCATTTACTCTCTTCTTATTCTCGTGCTAATATTTCTGTCAATCACTTTATTCTGAAAACTTCAACAAAACATTCTTTCACTTTTAGCTCCCCTTGCTTTATTGGCTCTTCGAGTTGCCTAACATTCTCTTTTTTCTTAGGGACGGGAGTTATACTAAGGTAAATATTTATCTCTTCTAGGGTTCCACTGCCTATCTTCTAAAATTTATGAACATTCTAGTATTCATATCTGACTGTACTATTCTAGAGTGCACAATTTAGGTGTCTCACAAGGAGATCTATTACTAGGTTTGCACTATCCTTTGGAAATGTCAGCTAATGCTAAAAATCCATCCACCATTTTGGGTTACTCTAACTCCAGCTGGATCCTGATATCCCATCCTTCTCGTAAATAAAATCTGTTAGCTCCCACAGGGCATAACTGAGATGGGTGTGGCCAATTGTACATACCTCTGTTATTGTTGAAGGTAACTCACAATGCTTATATTTCTCTGCCTGAATTATAAATACGGATAATCTTCACTAACTGGGTACCTTGTACCCTTCTTTACCTTGCTTCTTTTATTTGTTGAAACTTGTATCTACCTTCTGATTCTCTCTTTGCTTTTTACCATATGGGTGGATAGATATTCATGCCTTAGAGCTCCTTATCAAGAAGCTTACACTTCTTAGTATACACATGATATACTGAAGACCTCACATTTACTCATCATAAGCATGATCCAAAACTGAGTTCCTCTGACTCAACTCTTCCACAACCACATTCAATCTCTTACCAACTGTCTTTCTGGATGTAAGTATTGTTATATTACGAATAAGATAGAATTTAGGAGTTTGAATTCTTGCAACTGAGCTCTACCACACGATCTAGAGTAAGAAATAAGAGTGACAGTCCTAAATGCCCTGTAGCCTCCTGCTTATAAGTGTGGTGCACCACACACCCGTAAATGAGACTCTACTAGACATGACTTATAGACTCCCTAGGACAAAACTACTCTGATACCACTTTTGTCACGACCCAAATAGGAGGGCCGCGATAGGCACCCGGTACCTTACTCAACCGAGTACCAACGTAACGTATCTTTCTTATCACACCATCATGGCTAAATGGGCCCGAAGGGCCATCATGAGATAACTAGAATAAAACATAAGAGGATACTAGACATAGGATGACCCAACATGATATAGAAACTTATACATGTGACATACGGGCCTATAAGGCTGACATGAACATTTGTACACTCAAAACATAGGCCGACAAGGCCATACAAGTATCCATATACATGACATCTGTCTACAAGCCTCTAGGATTACATAAACGTCATAAAGGTCGGACAGGGCCCCGCCAAACCAACCAATAGATGTCCAAAGCATATTGACCAAATAGGAAACTCCGGAGCTAGTGGAGTGCACCAACACCTTCCGCTGAGCTGATAGCCTACTAGGAGGACTGTTAACCTCTCTATCAAGACATGCAGGCATGAAACGCAGCGTCCTCAGACAAAAGGGACGTCAGTACAAATAAATTACAGAGTATGTAAGGTATGAAAGCAGTATATTGATTCGCTCAAATTACACCTTAACAATAGTGTAAGCGATCGATGTCAAATATAGTAACCCAACGAGGTTGGGGTCGAATCCCACAGGGAATAGGCGTGAAACAATTATCCAATTAATGCAATACTTTACTTAGTCGTAATTCTATCAAGTAGCCAAATAGAATAAATTGGTGTTGAATATGTAAAGAAAAGTAAACTAAGAACTGCAGTTTGAGAATACTTTGAATGTAAAAATATGAATTTAAGATACTAAGGTTGTGTTCCCCCTAATGTAGTAGAATGTTCTTGATATTGATATTGAAATCCGTTCTCGATATACAATTGGTTCTTATTAACTTATTATCCAATATTTCCCAATACTTGGATAATGTATCCTCTTATGATTCTTCCGAATACAAAAGAGTCAAACTTAAGAAACACCCAATCATTCGCCAACTTAAAATCTACTTATTCCTAAGTGATTTCGTTAAACAAGGTTTAAGGCCTTGAATTAGTGTTATTTATTCCTACCAAACTCTATCTCACTTTTCCAAGATACGATAGCGTAAATTGGCACTCGTTAATGTTTGCAACCACTAACGATTAATTTAAGAACAAG
The DNA here is from genome assembly GCA_002018475.1 of Nicotiana obtusifolia. Taxonomy (NCBI): domain Eukaryota; kingdom Viridiplantae; phylum Streptophyta; class Magnoliopsida; order Solanales; family Solanaceae; genus Nicotiana; species Nicotiana obtusifolia. Next base: position 164,777 of record MCJB01001891.1, read on the forward strand.
AAATAAATAAATATCAAGCTTCTGTCGAATATGGAATCAATACCAAACTCTCAATAACATTCTACCCATCTAGGATTCAAACCCTCAGTATTAGAGTTTAGCTACACATATTGATAACTTAAGAATAAAGAAGAAGAATTGAATTCATCTTACAAAAATATAGAATTCTCAGTTTTGATCACCCAAAAACTTCTCTCAATTCGAAAATAATCAAAAGCTATACTTTTTACTCTGAATTCTGACAAGTATATCTTCACACAACCCTAGAAAAGCTATTTATAGAAGCCCAAAATCCGAGGCGAGCGGCAGTCAAGTTTGACCTAGTTGCACGTATGCGGTCGCATTCCTGTCGCAGAACAGGAATGCGGTTCGCAAATCTTCATGTTCCATCGCAGATCACACCAGTCAGCTTCCCTCTCGTCGCATCTGAAATTGCGGTTCGCATATTGACTTTGCGATCGCAGAATGCGATCGCAATCTTCACTCTATTTTTCACCCAGACTCTGTTCGTGTTTGCGATGGAAATGCGGTTCGCATTTCTGTTTTGCGGTCACATTTGCGACCGCATTCTCAACTTGAAAGTTGGCTTAATGTTCTGTCTGCATCTGCGATCTTCTTGCGAATTCTGCGACTCGCATAGCTGTTTTGCGATCGCAGAATTGAACCTGCGATGCTCCTGACCTCTTTTCTTGCCTTTGGCTGGCTTTTTGGACTTCTTTTCATGCTTCTGGATCTCTTCACTCTATACACTGAAATTACACTAAAATTACGTAAGTATCGTGATAATTAACAAGTAGAACAAGTTAAACTCTAAACAAATAGTATCAAAATGTGCCGAAATTACCCGGCACATCATATATCAAAGACATGAAAGAAACATGGAGTAAATAACTCAACCTGTAAGTCTATATAGCTCTGTGACTCATGAAACGTTTATGATGTCATGCATATGCGTATAAATGTCATATCATGCATAGGTATATGCGTACATAATATTGTCAAGCCTGAGGGCATACCATCATATCATCTCGACCTCTGTAGGCGAAATCATCAATGTATGCCAGCTGATCAGGTGGCGGTGTGTATATAATGCCATAACCTTTCCCCATACCCCATATACATATAATATACGCGTATATAACGCCATTTGGTCATGGGTCAACGTACATATATAAATGAATGCTATGCATAATGAAGTAAGTCAATAAGATCTCTCGAAATGTCATAAGATCATTATGACTTCGGATAAACTTTATCAACTTAAGTATTTTCTAAGACTCATGAATAGATGATATAATAATAGGACACATGGGGAATCAAGAACATAGGCACCCATAGTACTTCTATGAATAAAGTCATTTATGAAGTTGCACGTTTGCTCGTTTCATTTTTATCATATGGATCATGCCAAAAGGAAAAAAGGGATAGACTTAACATACCTTAACCCCGTTGAGTCCTTAATACCTTCCAAGCAACTCTTCAAACAACTCAATTCAATCTACTATAGCATAAGGAGATTCAAAATCAGTGCTGAGTAAAGGCTAAGTCTGTATCTTAAGCTGCTAGCTCGTTTATGTAAATTCGGGCAGCATCTCCCCTGTAACAAGGGCCTCCTCCATAACCATATACCAACAACGACAACCAGAGAAATCCAGCAATGTATAAATATCAATAACATGATATCATATAACAGCAACAAGTCACAACTACTTCACGACGAGCGGCAAGCTCTGATTGGAACCCGTATACCCCATATCACCCCTTATAGACTTCTTACGTTAACTTAACAGTATCATTAACATGATAATGAAGTCATTTATCAATGATTCCACCCTTATACCATATATTTATAACATATAAAACAATCCACAACTTCAATTATATTCAGTTAGCAACTTTATTCACTAGTTCATGTTAGTCTATCCATTTAACTTAATCAACATCAAGACAACCTTAAGCACATGCAAGAACACAACATACATATCTCCTACAGTATCTTCCAGTCGAAATCCAAGTTACATTTAGCTTACAACAGTCCTCAATGGCAATACAACACCGTAGAAGTGACTTAAGCAAATCTTCACTTCCAATCTCAAGTTTCATATGTTACTTTCACCAATTCACTTGATAAACATATAGAAATGCATAACAACATAAACCATATCATAATCAAGTTATTTTCCCCATATTCTAGCCATAACAACATATATATATATATATATATATATATATATATATAGCCTTAAAACAACCCAACAAAAGATAACAACATTCTCTTCCCCTTTCAAGTGCTATCTTGTAATCTTTTACTCCAACACCGCAACCAACATGTAATTAGCCTTAAACACCATAAAAAAGATGTTAAATATATCTTAGGTAGTAGATAAAATTCTAACCCTAAGCTTAACTTAGCTCACCATCATCCTTATTCACGTCACAACACCATAGAGGGGTTATTCTTCACCTTTGGCTAATTTTGATGTTGGATTATGGTGTATTTTTTTAGAATTTGTTTGGATCCTTCGTGGAACTGTTTGGGAGGATTTGGAGAGTGTAAGGATGGAAGGACGACGAAAAATGAGCAAATCTCATCCCAAAAACGAGATAAAAACAAGTAAAGGTCGGCCACCGACCAAGTAGGTCCTATAGGGGCTTCCTGTGGAGTCTCGCGAAAACGTGAATATCTCTCTACACCGATGTCATATTGATGAACGGTTTAATGCGTTAGAAACTAGACTCATAGATTTTCAATTTGTTATGTGGAGCATTCCTAATTCAAGTATATTGGGAGAAAAGCTCAGATACATTTGACCTAATTTTCAGCATATTATAAATGTAACTTATGATGACCTTTGCCAACTTTTGTTCCACAACTCGCTTGACTTCAAAACGTAATACACGACTATCATATGACTATAACAACTCATAACATAACCTCCTTATCATGGTAAGAACCCTAGTATCACCCCAAAAGTATATGTTATAACATTCCCAACTTTTCGATATTCGACGAAACTTATTTTCTTCAATTTGTTTAGCTTCTAAGCCTTTCAACCCTCTTGGTACTGGTTATCCATGATTTTAAAGATTTCTAATCTCCAAGGTAGCATGATTAACTTACTTTATGTACTTTCAAAGACAATCTCATTTCTGAGCTTACATCAATTGACTTACCACGTACTCTCATGTACGAAAACATGTGTAACACCCACGGTGGGCGCCAAACTATTTACCCTAAAAATTGGATAACAATTAATTTATATGTGGTTTTAAGAATATGCAGATTAATTCAATACAAATGATAAATGGCGTTAGATTAAGTAGATAAAAGATGCAATAAATTGTCAAACCAATAAGGAGAGTGATCCCGGATTCAATAACGGCTTAACGAAGTGCCTGCCTTCGATCTCGGGCTCGCACTAATGAAGAACTGATGAACAAAAGTAAGAATTTTGAATAACAGAGAAAATAAGAGTATATTGCCTTAATATGCGTGTTACAATGTGTTTGATGAACATTTAGTCTCTCCTTTATATAGTAGGAGAATTTCACCTTAAGTATAATTCTAAAAAAGGATAAAAATCTTTTTTTATGCTAATCACTGATTCGCTACTGATACCGGACGAGTTTTACGCCGTGACATTCGTGATCGATAGTCGTGTTCGGCCGTTTGGTAATGCTCTCCGAAGTAGAGGGACTCGAATCGGACCGGGGAGATGTGGACCAGATGCCTTCGAATGCGGATGTTTTGCTCGATTCCTGATGTGAGAGGTTTTTCGCCCAGACCTCGATTTCTTATGATCACGTTCCAGTCCCGTTCGTCTTAGCGTAAAACCGAGATGTTCATCGAGCTCGATTTTACTCGTATACAATATATTTTTTTGTATATAACATACATAAGTATATATATATATATATATTAAAAATATATATTTTTTAGTACAATTTTAATAGAGTGGTTATAAAATGTCATTTCCGAAAGAAACCAACGACGTAGAACGATAAAATTGTAATGAAACTCATTATCCTAAGGAATACTATCTTATGAAACGTGTAAGAAACAGAACCAGTGCCCATAAATATCCCGTACAATTATTTTGGTGGAAAGTGACAACAATTTAGTAGTAGCAGCACCACATTTCCAACTGTTAAAATACTTGCCTTTCAAATTTCCTTTTCTACTATACGTATCAGCAGCAATAGAAAAATCAGCAATAGAAGTCCCTTTTTGTCCGCCCACACGCACTCAGGCGGAGCTTTACTTCTCCGCTGCGATGACTGCGAAAGCATTTCTCCTCTTCCACTACAGTTGCTCTCCTCCCAAAAATTGCAATTCCAACAACCGTGCAAGAAATTTCAGTTACTACACTACTGGGAATGGTATCGAATGCAGGGGCGCATTTCGATTGTTTCAGTTTGGGAGCAGATACGGGGAAGGGTTGGTTCGGAGGAATAATGATAGTTGGAAGGCGGGGGCTGATGTAAAGTCAAAGCCCTTGAAAATTGCTGAGTCGTCAGAATCGTTGAAGTTCGAGGATCCCATCTCCGATGCTTTATTGAGAAAGAAAGAAGATGGAGATAGCTTAGAGTTCCCAAAGCGATGGGTTATTGTGCTTCTTTGTTTCTCCGCTTTTCTTCTTTGCAATATGGATAGAGTAAGCGATTAATTTCTTCTTTCCCATTTTAGTGGGTTTTCAGTTGGAAACTTTAATCAGATTGTGCTGTGCAGGTAAACATGAGTATCGCCATACTTCCAATGGCATCCGAATACCACTGGGGTCCTACCACTGTTGGTTTAATACAGTCTTCATTTTTCTGGGGTTATCTTCTCACTCAGGTAGGATATCCACCTTCACTCTGCTCATTAGTTAGTAGTTTTATTTATTTATTCTGATTTATCGAAATAAGCTTCTGAATTTTAAAGATAGAAAGTGTCATTTTTCTGTTCTTGCCTTAGTATTTTTATTTAACTAGCTCTCTTATTTCACAGTGTCTTGCAACTCATAATGTGGATCCTTTATACTTATTAGACATGAGGCACCTCTGTAATTCATTTTTTAATAAATGTGGTATTAAGCCCAGATAGCAGGGGGTATATGGGCAGACACTGTTGGTGGGAAAGCTGTCTTAGGATTTGGAGTAGTGTGGTGGTCTGTTGCTACAGTTCTCACGCCCATTGCTGCACAGCTTGGATTGCCCTTCTTATTTGTTGTTCGAGCTTTCATGGGAATTGGTGAGGTTGGTTCTGTTCATTTTTCATTCTTATTTTCTTTTTAACTCGTCGAATGGAGATCTAAGCTGATTTAATTTTGAGGTCAAATGAGGTTTTTTCGTTTTGAATAATCTGGCATTATAACTCAATTCCTTGTTTCTTGATTAGCTGATTTGACTTTATCGCTTCCAGGGTGTTGCAATGCCGGCAATGAATAACATTCTCTCTAAATGGGTTCCTGTATCAGAAAGAAGTAGATCTCTGGCACTGGTCTACAGTGGAATGTATCTTGGATCTGTGACTGGACTAGCATTTTCGCCATTGCTGATACACAACTTTGGGTGGCCTTCTGTCTTCTTTTCTTTTGGTTCTTTAGGCACTGTATGGTTTGCAGTGTGGCTCAATAAGGTACATATTAATCTGTATATTCTTTTGATTGTAAAAGAAACATTTATTAAGATGACTGTTTATCAAACAATGAGGATCATCTAGATGGTTTCAGGTTGTGCTATATATTTGTCAAAAGCTCCGTGGTTGCGTATATTGAATGCTTTAATTCTTTTTTAGAGAAACCACTCTGTTTGATCCTAGACATACTCAGCCAACAAAACACATCGTGCAAAATCTTACTATTCATAAACTCGGAATTTCCTGGTAGGCTATAAGCAGTACTGCTTATCCATGTCAGATAATTTTCATGTAGGCATACAGTTCACCCCTTGATGATCCTGAGCTGCGGCCTGAAGAAAAGAAGCTTATTCTTAGTACCAGTGTTTCCAAGGAACCTGTTAAATCAATCCCTTGGAAATTGATTCTGTCAAAACCACCTGTATGGGCTTTGATAGTGTCTCACTTCTGTCACAACTGGGGGACGTTTATTCTTCTTACCTGGATGCCAACGTATTATCACCAGGTAGTACTTTCACTTTCGTAATGTTGCTTCATTTGCTTTCTACATAATTATGACTTACAATAATTGCTAAAAAATATGTAATTTTGGCGTAAACATAAACTTTACTTATTCTTAAATAAGATAATCTTATGAAAAACTTCTTCATGAGAAAGTTGCCAAACCAAGAGATATAGTGGAGATAAACATTTAACATCTTTTTTACTATTATATGATATTAGGACCCAGTGCATTGATTTGGTTCATGAACACATGACAATTGACCAAGATCAAAGGTTCAACATCTATCTTCAAGAATAAGGTTGGACAGTTTAGGCAGTAAAGATAGACTCTACCTTTTATGGTAGATTTTTGTAAGTCCAAATACATAGACAACCCCTTAAACTTGTCACGAAATTTCATTTAGACACCTCAACTGAGCCAATTACCTGTTGAACACTCAAATTACTATCAAAGTGTGTCTACTGAACACCTCACTCTTACATGGCACAATTAGTGAATCTCACCTGGAGTCAAGCGCGTGAAGCCGTGAATGACTGAAATGTTTCTTTTTTCAAATATTGTTTTCCTTTGACTTTCTCCTTTATCTTCCTCTTAATTTCTCAATGCTGGTTTCCTACAGATTCTCTTCAAAGATAAAACCTCAAAATTTTTAAAGATATGATTTTTACTAAACACTAGCATCTAAGGTTGTCCAACCCCTTCGTGGGTCTCTGTATCTTCCGGCGACAGAGCCTGGGGTCATGTTTTCCGGTCAAAGCTTTAGCGTTGATGACGATGGAGTTGTTCGTTACTATAGTAACTGATTTTATTTTATGCTTTTAAAGGTTATTTTAATATTTACTAGTTGGCCGAGAAAACAGAGGCGGGTGTTGGGGTGCGGTGGCGTCAGTCCAAGGGTGCAATAGGGAGTGGGGGCACCTAGAACTGAAGGGGATATGGCATTTCGAGGCTAAATGACGAGAGAAGTGATCTAACAAATTTGTGGGTTAATCTGAATTTGATAATCTGGAAAGCCATCAGCGACATGATGACCCAATTTGGTGTTTGAGTTTTGTTTTCTTAGAAGTGTGATTATAGTGTGCTATATTTTAAAAACTTTTCACTATAAGTTTCAAAAGAGAAGTTGTGATTTTCATGTGGTGGTTGCAACCGTAAAGCTCCATGTGACCTGTAGGTCACGGGTTCGAGCCGGTGGAATCAACCATTGATGCTTGCATCATGGTAGACTGCTTACATTACACACTTGGTGTGCTTTCTCGCACCCTGCGTGAACGCGAAATGCTTTGTGCACCAGTTGTGGTATGGTGGTGCTTGTGGTGGTTGAGAAGGAAGCAGGTAGGGGAGGCAGAGGCCAGAGGTGGTGGGCCAGAGGCGGTGGGTCAAGGTTGTTGTGGAGGGAGAAGAGGAGGGGTAAGTGTTGGACCGGTCTAAAGAGATAATGTGCATCTTTTTTGTTGACGTGGCTATCTTTCATTGTTAACCTTGCCACATAAGCGTGATTGAGTTTTACACCCTTATTTCTTTGCTGGGACTGAATTTTTCGTGTTCAATAGACACACTTTGACATTATTTTAAGTGTTCAATAGGTAATAGACTCAGTTGAAGTGTCTAAATAATATAATTTTGTGTCAAGTTTAAGGGTTTGTCTATGTATTTGGTTTTTTTGTAATAATATTCTACACTAGGTATTGGAAAATAATGTAAACCTTAGAGGTGAATGTGTCCTTGAACTTGTAGTGTATGTTGAAAGAAGGTAAGTTATCGGTGCTTGATATGGAGATATGTGGTCTATTTTTTTTTCTTTTTGTGTGTGGGGGTTTGGGAGGGGGGGGGGGGGAGGGATTCAATTGGTTTACTTATGCAGTGCGAGAAAGAAGTCCAATGATTTTAAGGTTGTAAACAGAAGGATAAAAAGCAAAGAAGGATGGGTACAGGAAGGATGGTTGTGTAGAGTTTGAGAGAGCAAGGACTGAGGGTAGGAAATTTACATGACTTCTTCCTTCTTAGGGGTCACTGTCAATATCTTGAATAGGATCAGAGTCTTGTCCATCACTAAGAGCCCGTTTGGCCAAGCTGCTAAAAACTACTTATTTTGAAAAGTGCTTTCCAAAAAAGTATTTTTTTAGAGTTATAGTTTGTATTTGGCCAATTTATTTGAGAAATGCTTTTTTCAATATTTGATAAGAAAATTGCGTTTGGATATTTTTTTCAAAAAGTACTTTTGAATGTCAAATTACAAAAAAAAACAGTAAATGTTGAGTTTACAATTAGTATATTATTTAAAAGAGAAAAATTAATTTACATATTTGTTATAGAAATTTAATTAATTAATTTTTATTTAATTAGAATATAAAACATAAAGTAAAAATGTATATTAAAGATTTTAAGCAATATAAATATAGTTATCCGAAGCAATAATATTAGGTATCTAGTATTACTTGTTGTCTATATAATAATTTAAATATCTCTAAATATAATCATTCAGTATAAATTAAAAATCTAATTAGTTAATCCAATATAAAAGAAGAGATCTATTTATAGTGGAGAGACTATTTCAAAGAAGAATAGGAAAAGGAGAATAAAAATACGATGGAAATAAAATAAATAAAAAGGGATGGTTGAAACAAAAAAGGAAAAGAAAAAAGGTAAATTAATGAAGGATAACTCGAAAAATCTAAATTTATAGTAAGGATACTTTTGTCTTAAAATAGTTAATTTTCTTCTTCTGTTTCCTGGAAGAAGCTAGAATTTGTAGCTTCCCAAAAGCAGAAAAACTGCTTCTTCTGCTGCTCAAAAGCTCTTCTCCATCTTGGCCAAACACATCAAATTTTCAAAAAAGTACTTTTTCTGACAAAAAAGTACTTCTAACCTCCCAGAAGCTCGGCCAAACAGGCTCTAAATCATCAACCGCGATGCTTATCATCATGCCACATTTAATGATTTCTACTATTAAATTATTGTTACTGCTTAGAGATGGTCATAATTTTATTGTTTTTTTTTACTGTTATTAAACTTGTTTAAGCATTTCTACTGCAGGTATTAAAGTTTAATCTTACAGAATCAGGACTTTTTGCTGTCTTGCCATGGCTCACAATGGCAATCTCTGCAAATATTGGTGGGTGGATTGCAGATTCCCTAGTGAGGAAAGGTGTATCAGTGACTATAGTCAGAAAGGTACAACGCACCTTTATTGATGTCATTGCACTTCTTCTTTCTTTTTTTTTTTTTTTTTTTTTTGACTCTCCTGCAATGGCAGTTCTATGTATGTCATGCAGTCAGGTTTGTCTTCTTATATTGAACAACTATAATGATTCCAGCAACCATTTGATATTCTTCAACTGTGAAAAGTGAAAACTGGTGATGTACTTGATTTAAAAAAAAAGGGAAGAAAGCTGGTGATTTATAACTAGTACGACATGTGAAATGATGCC
>MCJB01001891.1:174352-219664 GCA_002018475.1 Nicotiana obtusifolia
TTTTTTTTTTTTTTTTTTTTTTTTTCTGGTTATCCACCTGGTATCAAGTATCCGCATTGTGGCTCGGCTAAATTCGGATTCCCGCCCGGAAGTCTCACATTGGGGGTAAGTGCTCTAACAAAGGCAACATTATACCTAGGGCTCGAACCTGAGACCTCTGGTTAAGGATGAAAGAATACTTACTACTCCACCATAACCCTTGTTGGTTGATGTTATTGCACTTCAGTGTTTTCAGTGTAGATCTTGAGATGCTCAATACCTTATTTTATTTGTTTTCTAAAGATACCTCTGAGCACAACTATTCTTATTTAGAGTCATGACACATTATTGTCTGCATGTTCAACTTTACGTGGCTGCCCTCAGACAGAAGATAATTTTGACTCCAATAATTTAGTTTTATTTGCATGGCTTCCTAGTCTTAAAATGCTGTATATTTAGTATATGGCCATCCTATGCTAAAGTCAATGTATTATCTCCTTCCCAGTTTTTGAAATAGCAGTGGCTGTATATATAAAGAAAATGCACCTATCTAAAATGTTAAGACCAGTTTTTTGAGTTCTTTTGATCATTGTTGCAGATTATGCAAACAATAGGATTTCTTGGACCTGCTTTCTTTTTAACCCAGTTGAGCCATGTTGACTCTCCTGCAATGGCAGTTCTATGTATGTCATGCAGTCAGGTTTGTCTTCTTATATTGAACAACTATAATGATTCCAGCAACCATTTGATATTCTTCAACTGTGAAAAGTGAAAACTGGTGATGTACTTGATTTAAAAAAAAAGGGAAGAAAGCTGGTGATTTATAACTAGTACGACATGTGAAATGATGCCATAGATCCCCTCTTCTCTATCTAGTCTTTAGGAAATACCGTCTGTCAGCCTGCTTATGAGTTAACCCTGTGGAATGTTCTGTTTCATGTGAATGGAAGGAGTAGTGCTAACAAGGAGGAAATATTGAAAAAGTTGAATTAATAATATTGCGTTGTTCAGATTTCCATCAATATTAGTTGTAGTTGATGGCATGTAATCTCTTCTTGCTTCAGCTTAAGTGCTGCCACCCTTGACATCTTTTCCATTCTTGAAACAGGGAAGTGATGCTTTTTCACAATCTGGTTTGTATTCAAACCATCAGGATATAGCTCCACGGTATTCTGTGAGTATTACCTTTTCGTCTTTCTCCTTCTTGTTGGTCTTTCTTAATGTTCAATGAGCTTTAAACGATATCTGGGAGTAGTGCTGGCAAAATGAGCCCATATTTTGTCAACCCGCCCAATCCGCTCATATTTTAGTGGGTTGGATGAGTGATATTTAAGATTTTAAGTTGAGTAAAATTTGGGCTTCAACCCATATTCATCCCATAGAAATATGGGTATTCATGGGTAAAATATGGATTAGCCTAGTGGGTTATCTTCCAACTTTTGCTCACTCAAAGTACATGATATTTTTAAACTGAAAATGCTATAAAGGTATTCCAACTCCTCTTCTTTGGTAAGTTTCTTCGCACTATAGTTGACTGTGTGAGTATTTTTTTCCTTCTAACATTGTAAGTATTGTTTACTATTGTTTAGCGTTCTTGTTCTTTCTAGATGCATACTTGAATACCAAAAATAGTTTAAGAAGTAGAAGCAAATTTGTATAGTTTTTCACTCACCCCCACCCCCACCCCAAAAAGAAATATTATTAAGAGTACTTTTTTTCATGTTGTAGATAGAGTACTTTCTTTTTTATTTCAACAAAATGAGTATTTTCTTTTCATGAGAAGTACTTTCTTTTCATGATGTAGAAAAATATTTTCTTTCATTTCAACAAAATGATAAAGAAAAAATATTTTCTTTCATTTTAACAAAATAGAATATTTTCTTTTCATGATTTAGAAAAAGTATTTTCTTTTCATTTATTATTAGTGTTTATTGCTTGAAGTTCATTAAGCACATTTTCTTCCTAAAAGAAAACTGTAACATTTTGTAGAAGAGTGACTTAAGTTTACAATATGATAGTCAAATTTGAATAAATTTAATGAAGAAGAGTATATATTATTCCAGTTAAGATTATGTCAAAGAAAAATTATAAATTGCACTTGAAAAAATATTACACTTGTATAATATGGGTTAACCCATATTCAACCTGTCCATTTGACACCCAACCCATTTTTGCTCAATCCATTTTAACCCGCCCAAATCCGACCTAACCCGTCCATTTGCCACTACTATCCGGGAGTAACCATTTGAATTACCTTATGTTCTGAAGAAGGGATTGTTTATGATGTGTTGCACACTAGTATAAATAGTATATCATACTGTGGGTAACATGAGTAATGTATGATATGTTTGCAGGGAGTACTACTTGGACTATCCAATACTGCTGGGGTGCTGGCTGGTGTTTTTGGCACAGCAGCAACTGGTTACATCTTGCAACATGGTATCCTTCATCCTTCACATTTTAGTCTTGAATTTTGGGCTGCCTGTGCTTCAAAATTGATGGCCTATATTCTTTATTTATGGCTGTAGTGCCAGTGGGAACGACCTATGATAGTTTGACCTTTTTGTCCACCGTACTACCAAGATCTTCTAAGATGTCACTAACTGTGTGGGGGTACACAGATTATGGGCTTTCTGGTTTTAATTTGACCTGATTTCAACAATTTATTTTTAGTAAATCAATGCTTTAAATAATAGTTGCTTATGGTTTACACGATAGAATCACTTTTGGAACTATATAACATATATTAATTCTTTAAGAGTGATTATCTTTAAATTATGCGTTCAGTGATTATCTGTTATACGTTCAACAACCAGTTATTTAGGTGATTATGATCAAGTTTCTTTTACCCTACTACTTCACATGATATATAGTCATGGTCACATGGTTAGATATGCTTGTTGAAAACTAGATTATTGGAGTTTCACCTGTTCTTGTTATTAATTAGTAGAGTTGCTTTCAGCTGATCAAGACTACCATCTTAGAAACATAGTTTACCCAAAGCATTAGCTCTTTCAGAAGCTACAGAATGATCTTAATCGTGTTGCAGTGTCAAGTTTCAGTAGGGCACTTCAACTGCACTTCATCTGCTGTTATGCTAGAACAGTGTTTAGTCTTTGAAACCTAATAATGACATTTCGCCCTTCAAAAGCATGTGTGCATTTAATAAATTTATTTTATGTTGTCTGGCTCCTCAGGTTCTTGGGATGATGTCTTTAAGGTTTCAGTTGGGCTTTACTTGGTTGGAACTGTAGTTTGGAATGCCTTTTCGACTGGTGAGAAGATTATTGACTGAAACTGCTAAGTGATTTCCATGGAAGCAGCAACTTAAGCCCTTCGAGTTATGCTGGAAGTTAGCTGCAATCAGGAAGGATTGACTATTCGAGTTGAAAGAGTTTTACCAATTTAGCTGAGAATAGGTGGGAATACTTTTGGGAGTGTACCAGAGACAAGAATGGGGAACAAATCTTTTTGACACTGGGTTGATTAAACCAGGAGATTCCAAGATTTCCACGACTATACCAGACTATATTTCACCTGATGCAACAACCAAGTGAAGAAAAATACATCACTGACATAGCTTGTAAATCTGTGTAAAGTCACTAATCAAATTCTGCAGTAGTATTTACCTTAAACAGTTCCTATATTTTCTTGTGTTCTGTAAGAATTATGAACCGAGTAGGAGTCGTATTTAATTCCACTAACAAATTTTTGGCTTGTTGCGTGGTAGACAGTAATTCTATTACAAATATTTTAATGAATTCCTTTAGGACCAATAGAGAACCGACTCTTTTCTGTCCATACTTCTCTCCAATTAACTGGGAACTCACAGAGGATCTTAGGATTATATATGCTGATAGTGTAATTTCTCTACTATCGGGTATTTTAGTATGTTGTAATTTGTCTATTATAGTGTATTTTAATATGTTGTAGCAAGTGAATTGTTTTATTTAAACTGTTCATGGACACTTGGCAGTATGAATCTGTTTTAGACTATGAATATATAAAAGTTAAGCTCATTAGTCACGAAAAATGTGAACTTCAATTATTTTCTGACTATCGGAAACATACGAAGTGTATCACTTCTTGAGTTTTGCCATACTAATATCCCTTTCAAGTATACATTGTTGTAATCATTTTCAATCTCAAAGTGACCAAATAGATCAACATAGAGTGAAAAATAGAGCAAAGAAAATACAAATCAAATGGCCAATAATTACCCTTTCACCATACACTTTTGGACAACCACACCCTTTAAAAGTAAAGGACAATTATATTCCCGTATTTACTATTTTCGAGCAGACATGGCGCCCTTTGGAGCTGCAGCTGCAAGCTCACGAGGATGCAGAGAAACTTTAAGCTAATTTTTCATGAAGTGTTAATAAAATATTCTGTTCAACCACGCGACGGGAAACCAGTGACAGCCGGTACCGAAGCTGTGCAGCGATAACTACATATTTCATTTGCAGGTAAGCAAGTTTTAGGTCCTCCGTTGAACGCCACAAACTTATACCCATCCTTTAGCGGTCCGAACCGGTCCCCTCCGATATATAGCCATCTCTCCGGCTTAAACTCCAAGCAATCCTCTCCCCAAATAGTCTTCTTTCTCCCCACATAGATAGAATAATTAACCGTTGAACATCATTGGAAACAACATATTTGAAATCCTCTGGTACTAAAGGATACTGTTAACCCTGAACTACGGGTAACAATTAAATTTGTACATGGTATTAAGGATACGTGACTTGGCCTGATACAATTAAAGAATAAACGATAAATAAAGGCTGATTTAAATAAATGAAAGAATAGACAAACCACCAAAGTTGAGTAATTTAGCTGTGACGGAATGGACAATAACGAAATAAGTATTTTATGAAGAAGATAGTCAAAATATGCTAATTGTTATATTGATAGTATGTTGTGTCCTGTATACAGTAGGGTTAAATTTTTTATATAAGAGGAGAAAAGAATCCTATACAAGGTAAAAGACCTAATTACAGGGTAAAAGATCCCTAAAATTATTGGGTTCAACGTCTTTGCTGATTTGGGCAGTGATTCCCGCCGAGATATTTACATGTCACGAGATTTTCGGCCCTTCCGTTATGCGAATCTGATATTTTTACCATAAGATGCTTTACCCAAACCAGTCTCGACAACCTTATCTCGAATACCTTGGCCTCGAACTTTATCCCGATGACGCCTGACCTTGAACTTCCCTTCTCGAAGTGCCGGTCTCGACCTATAGGAGACCGACCTCAAGTTACACCGATAATCGTAACCCAAGATTGGTGCTTCTTATGAGCTCGATCGTATCTGACCCCATACAGATAGTCCCCTCGTTTATTGGAGAGTAATGACAAGAAACGATATGAGCCACCGCCTTTCAAGATTAGGCTAAGTGAGAACACACTTATTGAGTACGACACGAAGTTCGAAGCGTCAAATCAGATAACATAAAAACGTCTTGTTGATGGATGACGGCAGTATGATGACGCACGTGGCCACTATCAAAAAGGGTCCTTTCGTGTCCCAGCTGGCGACAAATCCTGTAACTTCTGCAAATACCAATTAATGCTTTTCCATCTCGTGTTTCGAACCGCCGCTTTTGAAAAGTATAAATAGCCCCTTCATTCTTCAATTTCCAAGTTTTGCGTCGTTTGAGTATTACCTTGCTTAAGTCCTCTATATTCGCGCTGTCCAAGTAACTTCCCTTTATTCACTCCAATTTGCTCGCTTTCCATCTTTTATCTTCAATGGCGAAAACATCCAAATCTGTTCCTCAGAAGCAGCAAACCTCTTCTTCTCAACCTTCTGAAGAGGTTGAGCCTGTCGTCGTTGAAGAAACTTCGACAGAGCCTCCTCTTAAAGCTTTCGTACGGGTCGGATGCCCAATCGGCTCTGACTTTAAGGTAGAGAAGGCCTCTTCTGTGCCAGGCCGTGGTGAACCGGTCGCCAGATATATAAGCTCGATCACGGGCAAAACCATCGAGAGGGTGAAAATAGATTGTTACTGGGTTAACAAAGATGTGGTAGTTCCCTCTCAGGATGAGGCAATTACCACCCACGTGGAGGGTTACTTGAGTGTTTACACTTACCCCTTCACGTTGGGACCTTTGGACCCCATCATTGTCACCTTTTGTAAAAGGTACAATGTTACTTTGGGGCAGATTCATCCCTCCGTTTGGCGGATAGTTCTTCTTTTCCGTGTTTTTGTGAGCAAGGTCGATGGGCATCCTTTCACCATCGATCATCTGCTACGCCTATACAGTCCCCGAATTTTTCGAGGGGGACTAATAAAACTCGCTTGTCGGGATAGCAAAACCCCATTTTCGAGCATCGACGAAGACAAGGACCGGGGCTGGATGAGCCGATTTGTTCGAATAAGAACGTCGGACTTGATCCCTGCCGAGGATATGCTGTTCCCTGAAAGGTGGAACATAAATCGTAGGAATCACTTTCCTATCGTAATTCGTTTGTTGTCTCTCGCTTGTTATGTTACTAATATATTTTGTAAAATATAGCTGTTTCCCAACCGCCGGCTGCGATTCAGCATTTGGAAGAGTGGGCCCGGAAGGTGGTAGCCCAAAGAACCTACTCGGAACGCGCCTGGCGTGAAATATCGTAGGGCCTTTGGGAGGCCAAAAATCATGGTGAGCTCAATAACGTTCATATTTCTTGTTTCATGTGATCGGTGCTGCCACTAATTAGTTTCCCCTTTTCTTAACAGGTCTATCGAAGGACGCTGAATTGAGGCCGACGTCCATCGGTAGAGAAGTTTCCAGTCCTCCCCCTGCCTCGGAGAAGGAGGGGGAGAAAAAGAGAAAAGAAGTCCCCCGTCCCTCAGAACCAGAGAAAAGAAGGGTTAAGAAGAAAAGCATAGCTCGTAGGCCCAGAATGGCTGACCTGGCTATCCGGCTGAGCGACAACTCCGAGGAAGATAGAAACCTTGGTACTTTAAATAATGAACCATCTCGGACAGTCACCGAGCCAACGGTCAACGAAGCTTGCATCCCTCGAGTAGAGGATCTCGAGGCAGGGGCGAGGACCGGGGTATGTGCCGATGCAAGGGAGGCAGTACAAGGAATCTCGGACCTCCCAGAGACAATGGACGCTCCCTCCTTTTCGGAGGCAACCCTTAACGAAGCCCAGGCCGCAAGGACGCACACCCTGAGAAAAGGCCCGGTATCGGTAGGAGCCTTCAAAGAGTTCTTCGATGGAGTGCCATCGGCTGATACCTTCGGGCTCGAAGTGCCGAGAAGGAGTCCTCCTGCTGAGACGAGCGGGGTATTTATCGGTCTCAAGTTAGTCGATAGATTTCCCGCTCCAAGTTCCATTCCTGATCGGAAGAGGGTAATAAAGTTCAACACTCCCGAAGATGCTAGGGCTTTGGCTGCGCCCGTAGGCGTGGCTAGCTACCTTCGTTGTTTGGTGACCGAAGAGGATCAGGCTGCAATGGATGCGGTTGTTACAACCCGTAAAAATACGTTCATTTAATTATGCTAAAGGGGTAGTTACGTAAAAAGAACAAGAACCCGGAAAAATGGTCTAAAAATTTCAAAGTAAGCAAAAGTAGCAAAATGCGGACCGCAGAAGACAAATGCGACCGCAGAATTGACAGGTTCCATCGCAGAGTGGAACAGAACCCTGGGCTGGGGGATTGTCAAAAATGCGACCCAAAATGCGATCGCATTTGGTGAATGCGATCGCAGAATAAACATTCCCCATCGCAGAGTGAGGCAGAACACTGGGCTGAACTGATGTCCGAAATGCGACCAGAATGCGATCGCATTTTGGAAATGTGAACCACATTTTTGGCCCTTCTGCGTCGCATAGTGCGACAGATTTTCTAGGGCAGAATCTGCGACCAAAATGCGGACCGCATACCCTGTATGCGACGGGTATGCGATCGCATGTTGGACATTTTCAGGTCCGTGGCTTTTTACCCCTAGACCTATATAAGGGACCCCAAACCCGTCCCTTCCTCATTTTTCTGATTCCCAGCAAGAGTGAAAAGCCCCCAAAGACTTCTCTCAAGCCATAGCATCAAAAGCCACCAAATTCCCTTCTTCCAAATCCTCGGTTGAAGGTTAACGGAAGTAAACAAAGGAATTGAAGAACATAGAGGGTCAATAGCTGAATCCCTGCCCTTCTACAAACCCCATTTTGTGGACAAAGACCTAGAAATTGAAGGAATCAAGGAAGGAGGCTGAATAATTCGCATGCAAGGTAAGTTACTACTCCCTTTCATGTGGTTTTCCTCCAAACGTTCATGGTAGGTGGGTTATGTGCGTATGGGAACTTAAAATAGAAATAGGAGCTGCAGAGTCAAATAAATTAAGTTACACAATAATGAATCATGAACATTGTGGGTTGTAAATAGGTTGCATGTGCTGTACATACCCTTAATGAAGTTTAGGGGAAGAAGGAGTGTAGAGAATCACTACATGAAATTTGGGAATTTTGGTTGATAATGGCTATCAAGCGTAGTAAGTAACCGTTAAGCTATTCTTTAATTGTAGATTAAAGAATTGTGACGAATTGCGTAGCCAAGAGCCGACGCAATAAGCACCAGGTATGTAAGACTATACCGTTCTTTCTTTTGCACGATTCCTATTGAGTACAATGCTACAAATGAGCCCCCAAAGATTACTCTACTCTTAGAAGCTAGTATTGCGTATGTTGTTCTCCCCTTCGTGAAAAGATTATCTTTGCTTCGTAGTAATAATGTTGATGGAAGTCTTCGAGTCCTATAATTATGTTGATAAAAAAAAAGGGATATTCGTAAGTACATGAGGAAGAAGGGGTAATAAGTATAACAAATGAGGACACAAGTCGTGAGTAAGCTTGCTATGTGTTGCGTGTATATGTGTGTGTATGTATGATTGAATTTGTATGACCACACCTAATGAAGAAATGATTAAATGAGTCTAGCATGCAATAGTTGTTTATACACCGAGCCGTTCTATAGGTCGGCCGGGCAGGCACCTAGTGTGCAACTATATATATATATATGTATATGTTTTATTACACCGGACCGAGCTAAAGCCGGACGGGCAGTTATACACCGAGCCGTTCTGTAAGTCGGCCGGGCAGGCACCTATTGTGCATTTATATTAACACCAGGCCGAACTAAAATTCGGATGGGCAGTCACCACTGATCAGTTGGGAAGTTAACGATAAAGCCCACAGAGGCATGTTTATTGATTATGATCCTGCATGAGTGTATATATGTAATTGTTTAAAGCAATGACTATGTGATTTTACATGGTACGTTCATGTAATTGGCTACGGTATCATTAAATGAATATGAAAATGACAAGCCCACAGTGGCGCAGGAAGTGGTCGAAGGTAATGATTATGTAATGCATCCGGTAAAGGCGGAAATGTATCTCAATCTCTGTAATGATGGAAATAGGTCCTATAATGATAATGTTATGGTTGGCCGCCTTCAGAGGCGATTCAGTCGCTATGAGTTGTCTGTTTCTATCCTAATGCATATATTATTGTTTTCACATTGTACTTCTGTCTTACATACTCAGTACATATTTCGTACTGACGTCCTTTACTTTTGTGGATGCTGCATATCGTGCTGCAGGTCCTAATAGATTAACAGACGGAGCTCCCCCACCACAGTAGACTACCAGTTCAACAGACATAGCAAGGTTCATCTTCCGGACTTGCTATACTTGGGTATGCATTTTTGTATAGATGTATTGGGCATGTCGGGGCCCTGTTCCGACGTAGGTTGTATTTTGCATGTTTCCATAGAGGCTCAATAGAAAATGTTAGTATATGTATAAACAGGTGTTAGGCTATGTGGGGTTGATATGCCTTGTCGGTAAACGTATGTACCATGTTGTATGGTTTTGTATTGCAGCCCAGTTGGCCACGTTGTGCATGAATGTATACTTATGATATAGTATGGTATTACGAAAGGTTATCGTTATTACGGTTAACATTGTTATGTCATCACTTGCCACCCATGTGAGCATGATATACCTTATAAGTAATAAGGGAAGTCAGGTAAAGGGTTCGCCGGCACTCTGCAAGCAGGGTCTGGTGCCCGGTCGCGGCCCCCTAGGTTGGGTCGTGACAGCGGTGGACGCGGCATGTTTATTCAATGAAGCTCAACAGGCGGCAAATAAGGTACACTTCCTCATAGGCTCTATTTGGCGCCCGTTATCTTATTCTTAGACTTGCACTGACTGTTTTATTTTTTTTTCCTACACCTTGCAGTTTTCGGTGCTTCATCACGAGGCGTTCCTTCGGCAAAGGGAAGAAAAGGCACAGCGCCAGCGGCTCGAGGGGGAGATGTCGACTCTTCGAGCCGAGCTGGACTTCGTGCATAAAGAGAATGACAGAACACTCGACCAGCCGGGGCAACAGATTGACCGAGTAAATCAACTTTAGTCCGTAGTGAGCAAGGCCAAGGCAGAACCGATGAATGGAGAGCCAAGGCCGATATATTGACTTCGGAGAAGGAAACCCTCCGGGCTCGTGTAGTACCCTTGGAGGAGCAACTTTCGGAGGCTCAAGAGAAAATCGGGGTTCTGACCAAGAACACCGAATCACTTCAGTCCCAAGTCGAGGCGCTCACTCTAGATCGGGATGTTCTGGTGAACGAGCTGCAATCAGCAAAGTCCGAGATTGCCACGTCCAAAGCCGACGCCGATGATCTGATAGCTCAATACAGAGCTGATGCTGAGGCCCCCTAGGAGAAATCAAAGATTTTGGTCGAATACACTAAGTGCCAGACCCGTCTCTCCGTCCTCGAGGAGCTACAAGCTCGAGGCTTCGATCTATCTTCTGAGGTCGATGAAGCAGCAAAGGTCGTAGCCGAAGCAAGGAGGCGGGCCTTCCCTGAAGAAGAAGAAGATGATTCTGATTGATGCTGCCTGTAAAATGATACGGCCTTTTTGTAATATACTTTAATTTGCATATATAAAAGAATTCCCGTTTTTTGTCTGACTTTGTTCTAAAATTTTCATATCTCGCAAATTTTCCTACCTTAGCTAGGATTTATTTCACCATAGATTTTCTTCCTCTATGGCCGATCGAATAAGGCCCACACCTCGAGGGGACCTTGGTCCGTTAAGGAATTGAATCCGTCTTAACAGGTTTTAACCCGATTCGGCCTTAGCCTTTTATGAATTCAGAGTTGCCTTAATATGCTTTGTTTCTCCCCGAACTTTATTAGTTCGATGCGGCCTTGGCCTATTAAGAAATCGGGATCATTCCTTAGCTAATTTTGTTCCCTTTTGAACTTTAATGACTTGCTTTGGCCTTAGCCCTTTTAAAGAATCGAGGTTTTGCCTTGGCAAGTTTTAATCATCCTCGAATTTAGCTTGGTTCGGCCTTAGCCTTTTATAAATTGGGATTTTCCTGAGTAGGTCTTATTTCCCTTCGAATTTTGTTAACTCGATACGTCCTTGGCCTTTTAATCAAATTTGGGGTTTGCCTTAATAGATCTTACTCCCCTCTGAGTTTAGCGCAAACATTTGAACAATGTTAGTTTTTGATAATGTAATGAAAATCAAAGAGGCCCTTGGGCTCAGAAACAGAATATCGGTGCCAAAGAAACTTTATTTGCATTCATTCGCTTGTACAACTTTGCTTAAAGGGGCAAATCGATCTATTTGGGCACGGTACTTTCGACCGTTTGACCCTTACATTGATTCCTAATGATCTGCGTGAAGTCCCCCTGAATCTGAAGTAGCTAAGCAAAGATTCAAAATAGACAAGCAATCTCAGATATTCAAGGTCGATCGAAGTTGTGCACCAAATATCATTATCTTCGATGAGCGACTGATCTAAGTTAGCACGACTCCTGGTTGCGTCATTGAAAACCTTGCCGTAAAATCCAATTTGGGACAAAATCGGTCGAAGGAAAAAAGAGTGCAATCTCCCTCGCAGCATGTTGTTCTCCGTAAACGGTTACGACCCCATCAGCCGATGGGAATTTCAACATCTGGTTCAATGTTGAAGGTACAGCTCCGATGTCATGAATCCAAGGCCTCCCGAGCAAGGCATTGTATCTCATGTCTCCTTCGATCACGCAAAACTTTGTTGCCTGAACAGTACCGGCGGTGTTCACCATCATCGTTATTTCCCCTTTGGTTGTCTCGCATGCTATGTTGAAACCATTGAGGATCCGAACTTCGGGAATAATCTGGTCTGTCAATCCGAGCTGCTCGATGACCCACGACCAAATTATATTGGCTGAACTACCGAGATCGACAAGTACACGCTTCACCCGGGTTTTGTGTATGAGCATTGATATCACCAAGGCATCGTTATGGGCCTGTATGACTCCTTCCGCATCTTTATCGCTGAAGCATAAAGCTCCTTCCGCCGCATAATCCCGAGTGCGCTTTTCTCGGGTGATAGATATTTTGGTATGCTTTAACACCGGGCCTTGGGGTTTATCTACCCCTCCGATTATCATGTTGATCGCGTGCTGAGGCTCCTCCTAGTTTGTTGGCCTGCTTCTGTTCCCGTAATGGTTCTTGGCCCGGTCGCTTAGAAACTCTCGAAGGTGCCCGTTTTCGAGCAACCGTGCCACCTCTTCCCTCAGTTGTCGACAATCTTCCGTCTTATATCCATGTGTACCATGGTATATACATATTAAGTTGGGGTCTCTCCTGGCCGGATCCGATTGCAGCGGTCGAGGCCATTTGGTATCTTTAATGTGACCGATGGCGGATACGAGAGTCGCTGAATCGACGTTGAAGTTGTATTCGGACAGTCGGGGCGCTTCTCGGTGACCAGCGGCTCTTTCGAAGTTATTTCTCGGCAGCGGTCCTCGGTTCCTTCGATTAGGATCGTTCCTCCTCTCCTGTCTCGGGGAACCTTGCTGTCACGACCCAACCGGAGGGCCGCGACATGGCACCGGACCCTGCTCGCAGAGTGCCGGCGTACCCTTCATATCTGCTATCTTACTTTCTTTACTATTTAGATGGACGGTGAATGCCCATATTCATAACAACAATGATCATAATTAACTTGGACCTTCCGATAACAACACATTTTATACATATATATCCACAGAAACACTGTTTCATGACGTAGGCATACATATTCGACATACCACGGCCGACACGGCCAGTGTTCAAAAGTTATACAACAGAATACATACGCTTGCCGACAAGGCAACTCAGCTGTACGTAAGTCATCCCATTGTCTAAACATAATTCAATACCTGACTGTACACGCACATAGACCGACACTTGTCTATGCATACACTGACATTTGTCTATGAGCCTCTATGGGAACATACAAAATACAACCTACGTCGGAACAGGGCCCCGACATGCCCACAATGCCTATACAATATGCATACAAATGCTATAGCAAGTCCAGAGGATGAATCTTGCCAATATTTGCTGAACTGGATAGCCTACTGCGGTGGGGGAGCTTCGTCTATCTATCTATCAGGACCTGCAGCACGACATGTAGCGTCCACAAATAAAGGACGTCAGTACGGATAAGGTACTGAGTATGTAAGATGGGAAAGCGTAACATAAGAGCAATAGTGTAAGTCAGGATAGGAAACATATAACCTGTACCATCTGAACGCCTCTGAAGGCGGCTAACCATGACATGCTCGTCGTGCTTATGCATATACACATAACCTTTCTAACATCATCCTTATTTACACACACACACACACACACACACACATATATATATAAAAGTTCCAGACCCTTTTTAGTGACATACGATTGTTATCCCCTTTTTACACGTAATTAAGAATATCTCTTTAACATGAACCTTATAAGACTCAAGAAATACTGACAACATTGATATCATAAGAAGTAGAGCAAACCTTCCATAGAGGGAAACAATATAAGCAACCCTAACTTCTAAGAATAGAGTACTCTTTTGGGGCTCGTTCATTGCATTGTAATCAATAGGAGTCGTGCAAAAGAAAGAACGGTATAGTCTTACATACCTGGTATATACTGCACCAGTTCTCAAGCTACGCAATTGCTACAATTCCTTAGTCTACAATTAAAGAACAGTTCAACCGTTACTCACTAAGCGTCATAGCTATCATTAATCATAATCCCCAAATTTTGCATGGTGCTTCTCCACACCCTTCCTCCTCTAAATCTTATCAAACACAGTTATAACACATGCAGCTCATCTATAATCCAAAATAACCATAACCCATTCCATTTAGCAGCAATTTTCTTGAATTCATGGTTTCCAATCACCCTCCCATGAATACTTACATGCATGAAACAACATATCATGAATTCCCAAGAGAAGGTTGCATGAAAGGGAGTAATAACTTACCTTGCATGTGGATTATCTAGTCTTTTCCCTTGATTCTTCAATTTCTACGTCTCACTCTCAATTAGGGCTCGCAGAAGGAGGAGACTCAGCTAGGGCTTTTCTTTGGTTCATCAATTTCTAGATTCTTCTTCAATTTAGAACTTGGAAGGGGAAGAAATTGGTTGAGTTGGTGTGGGATTATGAGAAAGGGTCGTAGGGGGTCTCCTTTCTGCGTTTAAGTTCAGAAAAATGAAGAAAGAACTGGGTTGGACCCCTTTTTATAGGTCTGTCAATAAGTGACACATGTGTCTGACAATTTCAGGTTTGCGATCGCATATCTGCCGCAAACAGGACATGCAGTTCGCATTCTGGTCGCAAATCTCAACCCAGAAATCTGTCATACTATGCGACGCAGGAGGACATGCAGTTCGCATTCTGGTCGCATTCCTGACGTTGATTTTAGCCCAGAACTCTGCTTCATTATGCGACGGGGATGTCACATTTGCGGTCCGCATTTGTGTTTTGCAGTCGCATACTGGCTGCATTTTTCACACAGATTTCTGCCCAGAAATCTGTCTCAGTTTGCGATCTTGGTGTTGGATATGCGGTCCGCATTTGTGCTTTGCGGTCGCATATCCAACTATGCGACACCTTTGCTCTTTTTCTTAACTTTAGGACTATTTTTCGGGTTCTTAGGCTCTTATATGTAAACTATCTCATGGCGTATTCTAACGTACGAATTTACGGGTTGTAACCCTCTCCCCCCCTTAGAAACATTCATCCCCGAATGTAAGGATCTACGGAACAAGTGCATCATCAGCATTAAATGAAAGGTAATAATGAAGAGTATCTCAAGTTCCTATTTACCTCGTAAGGACGCTTCTTCTTTCAATGCACTCTGTGTTCCTTTGGCTTCATCATTATCTACATTCTGGAACAGGTACGGATATCTAGACTTCATCTCTTCTTCTGCTTCCCATGTCATTTCCTCCATATTTCTGTTCCTCCATAATACCTTGACAGAAGCTACATCTTTTGTCCTTAGCTTGTGGATTTGTCGGTCTAATATAGCCACTAGTACCTCTTCGTATGTTAGATCCTCTATGATCTGTATGTCTTGGATGGGGACGACCCGAGAAGGATCTCCGATACATTTCCTCAACATGGACACATGGAATACCGGATGGACAAATTCCATCTCGGATGGTAGTTCTAAGTCATAAGCAACATGTCCAATTCGTCGAAGGATTTTGTACGGACCGATGTACCTCGGGCTCAGTTTACCCTTCTTTCCGAAGCGCATGACACCCCTCATTGGTGAAACTCTCAGGAACATCCAATCACCCACTTCAAACTCTAGATCACGACGTCGGACATCAGAATAGGACTTTTGCCTGCTTTGTGCTATCTTCAATCGTTCCTGTATCACTTTCATTTTCTCAATGGCTTGGTGGATCAAATCCGGCCCATACAACTTAGTTTCACCAACTTCGAACCACCCAACTGGTGATCTACATCTTCTCCCATATAGTGCCTCATATGGGACCATCTTAATACTAGAGTGGTAGCTGTTATTGTAGGCAAACTCTATAAGTGGAAGATGGTCATCCCAACTCCCCTTGAAATCCAGAACACACGCTCGCAGCATATCTTCCAGTGTCTGAATGGTACGTTCAGCCTGTTCGTTAGTTTGAGGATGAAAAGCTGTGCTGAGGTTCACTTGTGTACCTAGACCTTTCTGAAAAGATTTCCAAAAGTTGGCTGTGAATTGGGCTCCTCTGTCTGATATAATAGACACTGGTACCCCATGAAGTCTAATAATTTCCTTGATGTACAGCTTTGCATAATCTTCAGCTGTGTAGGTTGTCTTAACTGGCAGAAAATGAACACATTTGGTAAGTCGATCCACTATCACCCAGATGGAGTCGAACTTACGACTGGAGCGAGGTAATCCAACAATGAAGTCCATGTTAATCACCTCCCATTTCCAGGTTGGAATCTCTATATCCTGAAGCAATCCACCAGGTTTCTGATGTTCTATCTTTACCTGTTGGCAATTGGGGCACCGGGCTACAAATTCTACAATAGACCTTTTCATACCATCCCACCAGTACTGCTCCTTGACATCATGATACATCTTTGTCGAGCCAGGATGGATGGAATATCGGGATTGATGAATTTCCCTCATAATCTTTTCTCGCAATCCTGCTGCATTGGGCACACACAATCGGCCTTGGCACCTCAGTGTTCCATCCCCTGCAATCTCAAAAGCTGAAATCTTACCTTGCTGAATGCCCTCTATCAACCGCAACAAGGTGGGATCTTCGTATTTCCGTGCCTTCACCTCGGCTACGAGAGATGATTCTGATGTATTCTGTACAACAACACCTCCGTCCTCGGAGTCTAACAATCTGATCCTCATGTTAACTAGCTGACGAAGCTCTTTAGTTAAACTCCGTCTACCTGCTTCAATGTGCACTAAACTTCCCATTGACTTACAACTGAGGGCGTCTGCCACAACATTGGCTTTGCCCGGATGATACAGTATTTCAATGTCGTAGTCTTTTAGTAATTCGAGCCAACGTCGTTGTCTCAAATTCAACTCTTTCTGACTGAAGATGTATTATAAACTTTTATGGTCCGTGTAGATGTCAACATGGACACCATATAGATAGTGTCGCCATGTCTTCAAAGCATATATTACTGCAGCCAATTCCAAATAATGGGTCGGATAATTCTTTTCATGCTTCTTCAATTGTCTCGAAGCATAAGCGATCACCTTCCTATGCTGCATCAACACACATCCCAAACCTATGCCGGAGGCATCACAATATGCCACATAACCTTTAGTTCCTTCGGGAAGAGTAAGAACTGGAGCGGATGTTAATCGATCTTTCAGTTCCTGAAAACTCCGCTCACAAACATCTGTCCATTGAAATTTGGTAGCCTTCTGGGTCAGCTTAGTTAATGGTGCTAATATAGAAGAAAATCCTTCTACAAATCGCCTGTAGTATCCTGCTAACCCCAAGAAGCTACGGACTTCTGATGGCGTAGTAGGTCTTGGCCAATTCTTGACTGCGTCGATCTTTTAAGTATCGACACTAATACCCTCATCAGATATCACGTGGCCTAAGAATGCTACTGAGTTCAGCCAAAATTCACATTTGGAGAGCTTTGCATATAACTGGTGATCCCGAAGGGTCTGCAATACTAGCAAGTGACCCATATGTTCTGCCTCTGATCGGGAATACACTAGGATATCATCAATGAATACTACCACGAACACATCAAGATAAGGCCTGAATACAGTGTTCATGAGATCCATGAAAGCTGCGGGGGCATTGGTTAGCCCGAATGACATTACTAGGAACTCAAAATGCCCATATCTTGTCCGGAAGGCTGTTTTTCGAATATCTTTCTCCTTGACTCTCAACTAAAAATATCCTGAACGTAGGTCAATTTTGGAGAAATATTTGGCTCTCTGGAGTTGGTCAAACAGGTAATCAATTCTTGGAAGTGGATATTTGTTCTTTATGGTGACCTTATTCAACTGACGATAATCGATACACATCCGTAACGATCCGTTCTTTCGTACGAACAAGACTGGCGCACCCCAAGGTGAAGTGTTAGGCCTAATGAAGCCTTTATCCAGCAAGTCCTTCAACTGTACTTTCAACTCTCACAATTTTGCTGGGGCCATTCTGTATGGAGGGATAGAAATTGGGTGAGTATCAGGCAACACATCGATGCCAAACTCAATCTCCCTTTCAGGAGGAAGACCTGGGAGTTCATCTGGAAAGACATCCGGAAATTCATTGACTACAGGAATCGGTTGCAGAGTAGGCGACTTCGCCTCCGCATCCATAACGCGAACAAGATGGTAGATTTAACCCTTGGAGATCATCTTTCTTGCCTTAAGGTAGGAAATAAACCTACCTTTCGGTGTAGCAATGTTTCCCTTCTATTCAAGGATGGGTTCACCCGGAAATTGAAATCTAACCATTTTCGTATGACAATCAACACTTGCATAGCATGATGCCAACCAATCCATTCCCATTATTACATCAAAATCTACCATTTCTAACTCAATTAGATCTGCCGAGGTTTGACGACTAAAAATCGTCACAGTGCAACCTCTATATACTCTTCTAACAATCACAGAATCTCCTATTAGAGTAGATACCGCAAAGGGTTTGCTTATTAATTCAGGTACGATATCAAACTTATCAGCCACAAGGTGTGTATCATAAGATAACGTGGACCCGGGATCAATCAATGCATATACATCATGAGAAAGCACTGATAATATACCTGTGACAACATCTGGAGATGACTCAAGATCCTGTCGACCTGCTAGAGCATATATTCGGTTTTGAACACCACTGGAGCTCGGTACTGTACCAATACCTCAGCCATGACCTGCTGGCTGCTGGGGACCCCGTGCTGGAGGTCGAATCGACAAGGAAGAACTGCCACGGATCCAGTCTGCTGAGCCATACCACCGCCCTCTCTGTAAGGACAATCCCGCATCATTTGACCAGGCTGTCCGCAAGAATAGCATATATCGGAACCTCGACGGCACGGTCCAAAGTGGGTCCTGCCGCACTGCTCACAACGAGGCATTAGGGATCGCATCTGACTAGTAACCCTGTGATGGGGCGAGCCTGATGCCCGTGAACTCTGAAACTGTCGAGGGGCACTAGATACAGGTGGTGCCGAACTCCTCGAAGAATGGGGCCTTACACTACTTCTGGAGTCACCAGAATATCCTGCAAATCTTGTTCTCTTATGCTGGCTCCTCTCCTGCTCCCTATCCGCCCTTTGTTGGCGTTTACGATCCTCTATGATCTGGGAATAGGCCTGAATACGGGAGATATCCATGCCCTCTATCAAGGAGGCCGTTGTGCATTCATTTATTAAATGCGGTCCCAATCCGTTCATGAATAAGTGAACCCTGTCGCTCATCTCGGCCACCATGTGGGGAGCATACCTTGCCAGAGAGTCAAACTGCATACTGTACTCTCGTACATTCATATTACCTTGTTTAAGGTTCAAGAATTTATTAGCCTTAGCTCGTCGTACCTCAACTGGCAAGTAGTGGCGAAGGAACGCCTCAGAGAATTCATTCCTCACAGGTGGGGGAGCATTCGGACCCCTGGATCTCTCGCAACTGTCATACCAGAACACTGCTAAGTTCCGTAATAGATAAGAAGCCAATTCTACTGCCTTTGTGTCACTGGCATGCATAACCCGCAGGGTGCAGTGTATTTGGTCAATAAAAAACTGTGGGTCCTCCTTAGGATCAGACCCAGTGAACACTGGAGGATCCAAATTGATGAAGTCACGAACCCTCGCACTAATTGGTCTTTCAGTAGCACCGGTATTCTGCCTCTGAGCCTGAGAAGCTACCAGGCTAGTCAACAACTATACTACGGTCCTCAAGTCCTGGTCTGTAGTACTAGAAGAAGGGACTGGAGATGCTGGGCGGCTTCTAATATCCTCTGGGGAAGGAGGAGTAGATGAGGTCCGAGACGGCATCTCACTTTGAGGCTCACCTTGGCCTTCTCTAGTGTGGGGCACCTGACTGGTCCCCTCTCCGGCATTTGTATCGAGCCGTCTACTATTTGCTTGCTTCTTAGTCGAAGGAATCGCTGTAGGAAAACAAGGCGAGTGTTAGAAATGAATACTTACAACTCAGCTCTACAGACGATCTAGATTTAGAAAAAAGGTAACATTCCTAAATGTCAGGTAGCCTCCTGATTATAAAATATGGCGCGCTACACACCTATAATCAAGACTCTACTAGACACGGCTCATAGACAATCCCTAGGACACCACCTGGCTCTGATACCAATTATGTCACGACCCAACCGGAGGGCCGCGACATGGCACCGGACCCTGCTCGCAGAGTGTCGGCGTACCCTTCATATCTGCTATCTTACTTTCTTTACTATTTAGATGGTCGGTGAATGCCCATATTCATAACAACAATGATCATAATTAACTTGGACCTTCTGATAACAACACATTTTATACATATATATCCACAGAAACACTGTATCATGACGTAGGCATAAATATTCGACATACCACGGCCGACACGGCCAATGTGCAAAAGCTATACAACAGAATACATATGCTTGCCGACAAGGCAGCTCAGTTGTACATAAGTCATCCCATTGTCTAAACATAATTCAATACCTGACTGTACACGTACATGGACTGACACTTGTCTATGCATACACTGACATTTGTCTATGAGCCTCTATGAGAACATACAAAATACAACCTATGTCGAAACAGCGCCCCGACATGCCCACAATGCCTATACAATATGCATACCAATGCTATAGCAAGTCCGGAGGATGAATCTTGCCAATATCTGCTGAACTGGATAGCCTACTGCGGTGGGGGAGCTCCGTCTATCGATCTATCAGGACCTGCAATACGACATGCAGCGTCCATAAATAAAGGACGTCAGTACGGATAAGGTACTGAGTATGTAAGACGGGAAAGCGTAACATAAGAGCAATAATGTAAGTCAGGATAGGAAACATATAACCTGTACCATCTGAACGCCTCTGAAGGCGGCTAATCATGACATGCTCGTCGTGCTTATGCATATGCACATAACCTTTCTAACATCATCATGTTCATGTTCATTATCATTATCATCATCTTATACATACGCCTCTGTGGGCTTACCATTTTCATATACGTTTATTGTTATCATATATGTTTACATAGTCGTTAACTCATACAATTACATACGCCTCTGTGGTCTCGTCATCACCTTTGTACATCAACATATGCCTCTGTGGGCTCATCATCATCATCATGTGATAGCATATCTTACCCGGCCGTATTAGGCTCGGTCACAACATACCCGGCCCTCATTAGGCTCGACCATAACATACCCGGCCTTCATTAGGCTCGGTTATAAGAATTAAATTACACACACACACACACACACACACACACACACATATATATATATTGCATGCAATGAAAATATGTTCCAGACCCTTTTTAGTGACATACGATTGTTATCCCCTTTTTACACGTAATTAAGAATATCTCTTTAACATGAACCTTATAAGACTCATGAAATACAGACAACATTGATATCATAAGAACAAGAGCAATCCTTCCATAGAGGGAAACAATATAAGCAACCCTAACTTCTAAGAATAGAGTACTCTTTTGGGGCTCGTTCATTGCATTGTAATCAATAGGAGTCGTGCAAAAGAAAGAACGGTATAGTCTTACATACCTGGTATATACTGCACCAGTTCTCAAGCTACGCAATTGCTACAATTCCTTAGTCTACAATTAAAGAACAGTTCAACCATTACTCACTAAGCGTCATAGCTATCATTAATCATAATCCCCAAATTTTGCATGGCGCTTCTCCACACCCTTCCTTCTCTAAATCTTATCAAACACAGTTATAACACATGCAGCTCATCTACAATCCATTTAGCAGCAATTTTCTTGAATTCATGGTTTCCAATCACCCTCCCATGAATACTTACATGCATGAATTCCCAAGAGAAGGTTGCATGAAAGGGAGTAATAACTTACCTTGCATGTGGATTATCTAGTCTTTTCCCTTGATTCTTCAATTTCTAAGTCTCACTCTCAATTAGGGCTCGCAGAAGGAGGAGACTCAGCTAGGGCTTTTCTTTGGTTCTTCAATTTCTAGATTCTTCTTCAATTTAGAACTTGGAAGGGGAAGAAATTGGTTGAGTTGGTGTGGGATTATGAGAAAGGGTCGTAGGGGGTCTCCTTTCTGCGTTTAAGTTCAGAAAAATGAAGAAAGAACTGGGTTGGACCCCTTTTTATAGGTCTGTCAATAAGTGACACACGTGTCTGACAATTTCAGGTTTGCGATCGCATATCTGCCGCAAACAGGACATGCGGTTCGTATTCTGGTCGCAAATCTCAACCCAGAAATCTGTCACACTATGCGACGCAGGAGGGCCAGATTTGCGGTTCGCATTTTCAACAATGCAATCGCATTCTGGTCGCATTCCTGACATTGATTTCAGCCCAGAACTCTGCTTCATTATGCGACGGGGATGTCACATTTGCAGTCCGCATTTGTGTTTTACGGTCGCATACTGGCCGCATTTTTACATAGATTTCTTCCCAGAAATCTGTCTTAGTTTGCGATCTTGGTGTTGGATACACATTTGTGCTTTGCGGTCGCATATCCAACTATGCGACTCCTTTGCTCTTTTTCTTAACTTTTGGACTATTTTCCGGGTTCTTAGGCTCTTATATGTAAACTATCTCACGACGTATTCTAACGTACGAATTTACGGGTTGTAACACTTGCCTTCCTGGGATGGCCCTTCGATCGCAGGGTGCGGTCGATGTCTATCTCTGTTCGATCTTGGCTCTCGGTAATTATCTCTTTGAATCCGGTCATGAGTTCTGATAGGGTAGGCGGATCCCGAGGGGGCTCCAAGCTGATCATCTTTGACCCTGATCTTCGATTGATACCGATTGTGTATATCCGCCCAAGTGGCAGCCGGGTATTCGATCAAGCTCTGCTTAAGCTGTTGAGAAGCCGTTGAGCCCTTGAGTGAAATCTTGCACGGCCAATCATTGGTGACCGGTGGTAGGTCCATTCGTTCCATTTGAAAGCGAGATACAAATTCCCTCAGCATCTCG
Organism: Nicotiana obtusifolia; assembly: GCA_002018475.1. Lineage (NCBI taxonomy): Eukaryota > Viridiplantae > Streptophyta > Magnoliopsida > Solanales > Solanaceae > Nicotiana > Nicotiana obtusifolia. Next base: position 197,288 of record MCJB01001891.1, read on the forward strand.
TTGTCTCTTTTCCTGACTTTGAATAAGTCTGATTTCCGTGTCTCAACTTTAATGGCACCCGCATGAGCTTTGATGAAGATGTCTGCAAGCATGGCAAAGGAATCAATGAAATTCGGGGGCAAGTTGTGGTACCAAGTCATTGCTCCTTTCGACAAGGTCTCCCCGAATTTCTTCAGGAGAACGGACTCAATCTCCTTATCTTCGAGATCATTCCCCTTTATGGCGCATGTGTACGCCGTGACGTGTTCATTTGGGTCAGATGTCCCGTTGTACTTGGGGATTTCTGGCATGCGAAACTTTTTTGGTATAGGTTTTGGGGCAACGCTTGACGGGAAAGGCTTTTGCACGAATTTCTTCGAGTCTAAGCCTTTCAACACCGGGGGTGCTCCTGGAATCTGGTCCACCCTCTAATTATATGTTTCTACTTTCTTGTCGTTGGCTTCAATCTTCTTTTCGCCCGATTTGACTCGCTTCGTCAGCTCCTCGAGCATCTTCATGATTCCAGAATTTGTCCCCGATCCGCTTTCGTCCGGTTGTGCCGCGGTCGGTTCGTTTTCGGGGACAACTCCTCGAGAAGAACCGGCTTCAACCCTGTCCGAAACCTGACTGCGACTTTGCAATTGGGCGATGGCTGCTTGCTGGGCTTGTAATATGTCAAATATCACTTTGAGACTGATCCCGTCCCCTTTGTTGTTTTGAGTTCTTGAACGGTGTTCTTCTGGACACTGTTCGACGGACCAGAAGTCTGATCCACATCGATTGCCATTTGAGAGTTGGCATCAATTGGAACTTCATTACCGAGCATCACATTGTTGTTTTCGCCCTGGTGGTCGAACTCGTCATTGACGAACTGAGGAATGGATTGTGAGTGCGACATGGCTATGTTATATCCTGAAAACAAAAGATTCTGCAAAGAAAAAGCGTAAAATAGTGTGTGTGACAGAAATTCGTATCAACCGTTCACTATTATCCTTAGCCCCACGGTGGGCGCCAAACTGTTTACCCTGAACCACGGGTAACAATTAAATTTGTACGTGGTATTAAGGATACGTGACTTGTCCTGATGCAATTAAAGAATAAATGATAAATAAAGGCTGATTTAAATAAATGAAAGAATAGACAAACCACCAAAATTGAGTAATTTAGCTGTGACGGAATGGACAATAACAAAATAAGTATTTTATGAAGAAGATAGTCAAAATATGCTAACTGTTATATTGATCGTATGTTGTGTCCTGTATACAGTAGGGTTGAATTCTTTATATAGGAGGAGAAAAGAATCCTATACAAAGTAAAAGACCTAATTACAGGGTAAAAGATCCCTAAAATTATTGAGTTCAACGTCTTTGCTGATTTGGGCCGTGATTCCCGACGAGATATTTACATGTCACGAGATTTTCGGCCTTCCGTTATGCGAATCTGATATTTTTATCATAAGATGCTTTACCTAGACTGGTCTCGACAACCTTATCTCGAATACCTTGGCCTCGAACTTTATCCCGATGACGCCTGACCTCGAACTTCCCTTCTCGAAGTGCCGGTCTCGATCTACAGGAGACCGACCTCAAGTTACACCGATAATCGTAACCCAAGACTGGTGCTTCTTATGCGCTCGATCGTATCTGACCCCATATAGATACAAACGTATGGTTTCAGCCAATGCTGCTTTCGCATAAAAGAGCCTATCAGCTTCATCAAAAACCAATGGCTCTTCGATTCATCCTCCTCTCCGCGGGTTTCCATTAAAACAATTGACCTTTCATTAATGATCTTCTTTTCTACGCGTGGATTGCTCATGACTAGCCTGAAGAATGAACTTAAAGCCACATAAGAAGTGTCCCTGCCGGCAAGAACAAAATTAAGAGCAATACGTTTGAGGACATAATTTGGGAAAAGGCTGTCGTCCACATCTCTCTTCTTCATGAAACGTGACAGCAAATCATCTGAGGGATTTTCCTTACGTGCATCCAAGTGTCACGCTCCAAATCGGGGAGGCGAGACCGACACCCGTGTCTTACTTGAGCGAGCGTACCAACTGAAACTTGTGTTATCTGAATATATATGACTTCTTAGGCCGAAAAAGCGAACTGAATACCCTTATGTAATATCTTAGGCCAGCAAGGCTATAAAAAATCTACAACTAATCTCAACTGAACAGGAAGCAACCCAAACACACTCTCTATATATACACACACACACAGAGAGGCCGACTAGGCGATCATGAGTAATGCTAACCCATACAATCAAAAAAAGAATACATACAAGGGCTGACAAGGACACAATGCTGACATATGTACACACAGGGCATGTCTATAAGCCTCTACAGAATACAACTGTATTATGGCCGGGATAGGGTCCCGACCTACCCATATTGTCTGAATATACAGCAAAAAATCTAGACATGTTAACTTCGAACGATGTGGAGCACACCAATCAAGCTGTATACCGGCGTGCCTACTGCTGAGGCCTATCTCTCTGAGTGTTAGGACCTACAAGCATAAAATGCAGTGCCCCAAGCAAAAGGGGCATCAGTACAAAATAATGCACCGAGCATGTAGGTAAACTGAATAACTGAAATTGAAACTAAATCAATATACATGATATACTTACCCGTCTTTGACTTATATCATATAAGTAATACCGAAATAAATTATGTCGCCTCATATAGGACTCGATGTTTATATGTATAGCCTCGTCGGCAACTATACTGCCCCATAGGAAAATGTATAGCCCCAAAGGCATACGTCTAGCCCCGAAGGCATGGAACACATCTGTCTAGCCTCACAGCCTTATAGTAATACAGTAAATGACACATCTACACTCTCTATTTTCAATCAGACATGGCAATGCTATTGACTAGAAATTCCTAACAAAGGATAGCTACATCATGAGCAAGATGGAATAACACAACATGGGATCTTTAGGAATGACTTTTCTAGGGTATACTATGTTCGAAGCTTACTTAATCATGGATTCATACCATCGAAAAAAAGAGAAATAGCCTTTACATACCTTTCGTCAATTTTTCAACAACTCAATATGCTTAACTTGAGCAGCGCCTCAATCTACAATAAATGATAATGATGCTATCATAAAGCTACAAATGATACAACTATCATATATCAAACGACAAGCTTATTCTATAATAAAACGGGCAGCATCTCCCTGGTTTCTTTTACAGTCCTCAAGTTTCCAACAATAACAATCACAATAATTAGCAACTACACATTTATCTCTTCAACCAACACAAATGATATGTCGAGCGACAAGCTCGAGTTACAACTAGTAAAGCTATACTTTAAGCTCTTCTTTCTTTCAAGGTACATGAAAACAACAAATACAACATATTCAAGTATTACTTCATTATTTCTAGCCATAAGACAACATATAAGTAACTCCAAAATAGTCCAGCAAATATAGCAAGCTATATACGACTTTCCGATAGCCGATTCCGCAAGTTCTCACTTCAACAACTTAACCAAGATTTAGATATGCTCAAATACATATAGAAGAAGGACTTCTTACCTTAAATGACAAGAACACCCCCTAACTTGAGCTTACTTCAACTTGAAGGAGTCCACAAATCAACTACAGCAAGAAAAGAACAAGCTTAGATGAGTACTACGATCTTTCCGAAGGAAGAATTACCTCAAAACCTTGGTGGGATTTTCTTAAATGATAGGAAGATGCTTTGGGAGCCGTTAGGAAGCTTAAGGTTCTATTTTAGATGAACAATTAGGTGGGAATAGGCTGCCCCGCTTTATAACATCAAAAACAATTTCCACCGCCTATGTGGATCCCAAAGGGGGTGCCTGCGCACTCCAACTAAAATGCGCGTATCTCCCTACCCGATGTCGTATCGATGAACGATTTAATGCATCGAATACTAGACTCGTAGACCTTCAATTTGGTTGGTGGATCACCCTGTAACTCTAAGTATATTGAGAGAAAATCTTAGAAACTTATGAACATAACTTGCGATAACTTTTGCCGACTTTTGGTTACAACTTGCTTGACTTCAACACTTAATATACGACTATTATTTGATTCAAATACCTTATAAAACAACCTTCTTAGCATGTTAAGAACTCCTAGTATTACCCCAAAAGTACGGGTTGTAACATCAACCCATACCTCCAATGTACAGTAAGTAAGTCACCCATAAGTTGGAAATTTTGCAGAAATTCACTCGCTTCAATTGACTTAACTCATACAGGCAAGGGCTAATGTATAGATTATTAAACATAGTCATAATCACTTATAAACTTAGGAATAGCCTAGCTCTCCAAGCTTACGACAACTAACTCACGGCAGCTTAACGTATTAAAAATGCGGGGTGCAAAATCCTCCCCCCTTAGGAACGTTCGTCCTCGAATGTAGGGGCATACACGGAATGAAACTAACTCTAAAGGGTTTCTAGAAATTTCGAAAAAGTCTCTTCCATAAATAGGACTACCCACAACCTGCCAAGCATCCAGAAAACACAATACATGCATCACAGGGCCACATAATACAACACAACATATCATCAGGCCTCACACGATAATCAAATATCAAGTACGAGTTCTATCGATCACAGCTCACCTCATGCTGTCGTAACTCATGCTCTGGTGGCACTATAATGTCTCAACTTCGATCATCACCTATCATAGAATAAAGGGTAAGTCTAAAGTCGTATAACATGGCTAAATAAAACATATACTCGAATCATAATATTCAAGGACCTTTGGCCTGAAACAAATGAGGATACTTGAAACTCATTCGTTCCTTGTCTTTCCACGTCATTTTCTCAATGTTTTTGTTCCTCCATAGACTTTCACGGAAGCTACTTCTTTGGTCCTCAACTTTTAGACCTGTCAATCTAGACTAGCAACTGAGACTTCCTCGTAACACAAGTCCTCCATAATATGAACATCATCAACTGGCATTGACCCGAGAAGGGTCTCTGATACACTTTCGTAACATAGATACATGGAAGACTGGATGGACAGACTCTAGCTCTGAAGGTAATTCTAATTCATAGGCCACTTGGCCTATCCGCCGAATGATTCTATATGGCCCGACCTATCTTGGGCTAAGTTTACCTTCCTGTCAAATCTCATAATGCCTTTCATAGGCGATACCTTCAAGAATACCCACTCGTCACCATGGAACTCCAAGTCTTGTCATCGTATATCTGAATATGACTTCTGATGACGCTGAGCTATCAACAATCGCTCCTGAATAAGCTTTACCTTCTCTATGGCCTAATGGACCAGATCAGGTCCAATCAACTCTAATTCGCCTACTTCGAACTAGACGACAGGAGATCTACACTTATGGTCATATAGAGCCTCATAATGTGCCATTCTGATGCTCGAATGATAGTTTTTATTATACACACACTTAATGAGAGGCAAGTGGTCGTCCCAACTTCCTCTAAAATCTAGTATGCAAGCTCGTATATATTCGAGCGTCTGAATTGTACGCTCTGCCTGGCCGTCTATCTGCAGGTGAAAAGTTGTACTAATTTTTACCTGTGTCCCCAAACCTTTCTGGAAGGACCTCCAGAAGTTCGCTGTGAACAAGGCTCCTCTGTCTGATATAATAGATACTAGGACACCATGAAGTTGTATTATCTCATTAATATACAACATCGCATAATCCTCGGTGGTATAGGTCATTTTGACTGGTAAGAAATGAGCTGACATCGTGAGCCTGTCAATAATCACCCATATAGAATCAAACTTGCGATAGGAGCGGGGCAAACTGGTGACGAAATCCATGTTAATCAACTCCCACTTCCACATCGGAATCTCTATGTTCTGGACAAGCCCGCTGGTGCTCTATCTTCACCTGCTGACAATTGGGACACTGTGTGACGAACTTGGCTATATCTCTTTTCATATCATTCCACTAGTAGACATCTTTGATGTCGTGGTACATCTTCGTCGACCTCGGATGAATATAATACTGGGAATAGTGTACCTCTGCCATAATATGATCTCATAGTCCCGCTATATCTAGAACACACAATCGGCCTCAGTATCTCAAGGCTCCATCTTCTCTTATCTCAAATGGTGTCTTTTCATTTTGTTGGGCTTGTTTTTTATACTGCAATGTCATGGGATATTTGTACTGCGCTCTTTTACCTCTGCTACTAAAGATGATGATGCCGTGTTCTGAACGACAATTCCACAGTCATTTGAGGCTAATAACCGGACTCCTAAGCTCGCTAACTGATGTAGTTCTCTTGAAAATTCTATTTTCTCGGCCCAAATATGCTAAACCGCCCTTAGATCTATGATTGAGGGCATCAGCTACAACATTAACCTTACCTGGATGGTATAAGATATCAACATTGTAGTATTTTAGCAGTTCGAGTCATCGCCTATGTCGCAGGTTCAACTTTTTCTGTTTATAGATGTACTGGAGGCTCTTATGATCTATAATGATGTTAATGTGGACACTATAAAGATAATTCCACCAAATCTTAAGCGTGTGCCCAACAATTGCTAATTCTAGATCACCGCTCATTTAATTCTCCTTGTTCTTCTCAACTGTCTTGAATCATAAGCGATTAATTTGATGTACCACATTAAAACACATTCTAACCCGACACCCGAGTCATCACAATAAACTGCATAGCCCTCTTAACCTTCAAGAAGTGTCAGAGCTAGTGTCGACATTAATCTATTCTTCAGCTCTTGAAAACTACGCCTACAAGGATCTGTCCACTGAAACTTAACTACCGTTTTAGTTAGCTTTGGTGCTGAAAGACTAGAGAAACCGTCTATGAATCTCCTATAACAGCCTCCTAACCTCAAGAAACTACAAACCTCTATCTATGTTGTCGGTCTGGCCAAGTCTTCACAGCCTCTATCTTCTGTGTATCAACTCTTATGCCCTCATCAGAGATGATATGGCCTAAGAATGCCATTGAATTCAACCAAAATTCACACTTAGAGAACTTCGCATAAAGCTTATGACCCGGGAGCGTCTGAAGCACTGCTCGTAAGTAATCCGCATGCTCTGCTTCTGAACGTGAATAAACTAGGATGTCATCAACCTAAGAATTTCTTAAATACACTATTCATCAAATCCATAAATTCCGTTGGTGCATTCATTAACCCAAAGGACATAACAAGAAACCCAAAATGACCATATCTGGTCCTGAAGGCCATCTTTGATATTTAATTCTCCCGAACTCCAACCTGATGTTACCCGAATCTCAAATCTATCTTCAAAAAGCATTTAACACCTTGCAATTGATCAAATAAAGCATCAATGCATGGGAGCAGATACTTTCTTTATTGTGACTTTGTTCAGCTGCCGATAATCGATACCATTTTGAGCGAGCCGTCTTTCTTTCACACAAACAACACTGGCACACACCAAGGTGAGATACTAGGCCCGATGAACCCCTTCTCTAACAAATCTCTTAGCTGCTCTTTCATTTCTTTTACCTTGGCAGGAGCCATTCTGTAAGGAGGATGGATATCGGCTGAGTGTCTGGAAGCACATCGATGCCGAAGTCAATCTCCCGCTCGTGAGGAATACTTAATACATCTGGATATTCATTCACTACCAGAATAGGCTGAAGGGTTGGTGGTTCTGCATCTGCATCTCGTACCCGAACTATATGATAAATGCAACCTTTAGAGATCATCTTTCATGCCTTGAGATAGGAAATGACCTACCCTTAAGCGTTTCTTCACTACCTTCCCATTCCAAGACTGGCTTCCCCCGAAAATGGAATTGAACAATCTTTGTCCAATATTATACATTGGCATAACAATATGCTTGCCAGTCCATGCCCATAATAACGTGAAAGTCTATCATTTCTAACTTGCCTAGATCGCTTAGGTCTAACGGCTACAAATCATTACCGCACAATCCCGATAGACTCGTCTAGCAATAACCGATTCATCAACTAATGTAGACACAACAAAAGGCTTACGTAAAAACGCAGGTGCTATACCAAACTTCCCCTCAACAAATGGAGTGACACACGATAAATTAGATCCTGGATCTATTAAAGCATAACCATCGTGTGAATAGCCTGTCAAAGTACCTGTCATGACATCTGGTGTAGACTCTAGGTCCAGTCGACCTACCAAAGCATATATGCAGTTATGGTTATTGCCTGAGCTCGAAGCTCCACATCTACCTCGACCTCTACCAGGTGGGAAACCCCTGCAATGAGGGACGCACTAAAGCTGATGACCCTTCTGTTATGTGATGACGTCCAAATCCACTACTTACATAGTAAGCAGATACGGTCACATACAATATAATTTATGCAACTATGAGTCGGGATTGAATCCCACAGAGAACAATATTTAGCTGATTATGAAAGTAAGAGAATTATCGCGTATTATGCTAAGCCAAACACTAATAAAGGTTTTGAAAAAATATTTATATCTAAATGCGGAAATGTAAACTAGCCTAGAAAGAAAGTGAAATTATCAATGGCTACAAGAATGGATACATGAGGAATAACACTCAAGTAATGATCCAATGTATTTCACGATTTTAAAAGTATGAGCGAGTTTATGTTAATTAGGCTCGTATAATAATTCTTTATTAGCTTATTCTGAAGACTAACAAGACTTCCTAATTGAATTATACCTAAAACAATGAAGAGGATTAAATGAAACCGAATATGGCTACAAGTAGTTTAATCCTATCCCTAGGTAGAATCTATAAAATGAGGGTTAACGCCTCAAGTTCTTGTTAAGTAATCTTTCCCAACCCCAAATTATCTTTTCCATGTTTAATTCGAAGTTAATGGGCTAGTACCAGGGTTAGATAATCCTTTTGGAAACATTAAAGAACAAGAATAATTAAAGAAACAATTAACTCACTTCATAATTAATAAAATCATTCAATACATAAGCAAAACAAGTGATTTAATCCAAACTTTAACGATGAATATTTTTCATAAATAAGATTCAAGTATAGGAATAAATACTACATACTTAAATATTCAATACAAAGCAAGGAAATGAAGAAATGAATAAAAGGTTAAGAAATTCTCATCCAAAGAATTCAAATCTTCAATCCCCAAGTGTGTATGCACTAAACCCTAGCTCCAAGATTGTATTTTATCCAAGGATATACCAAAGATAGCCCAAAGATATGTTCAAAATGAGCTGGGTGGAGTATTAAATGGTTTGGGACCAAAAAATGTGAATTTCCAAATCTGCCTAGTTTGATTCCAAGTCTTTCTTTGTGCTAACGCTTTGCATTCATGAAGAAGAGAGTTACTGACCATCACGTTCGCGGTTAAACCTTCGTGTTTGAGCAGGTTTGTTGACCAGTTGACTTTTGCGTTCGTGGTCCTCCTTCGCGTTCGCGAAGGGTAATTCACTGGGCAGAAATTTTATTTTCATTTGAGCTCCATTTTGACTTCTTTTTACTTGGTTTCTTTCCCAATCAATTCTAAATCACATAAACCTGTAAATAGAAGTAAACCACAGTACATGCACCATTTTTATTAATTAAACATAACAAAATATCTAAGATTAAAGAAGAGATAAGTGGGTAAAATACTAACTTATCAAACCCCCAAACTTAAACTATTGCTTGTCCTTAAGAAAATCAAAACATACAATCTCTTTTCAAAAATCAACTCAATAGTGCATCAACATCATACCGAGTCAAAAAGACTACTTTAAGCATAAACACATGACTTTAATTGGTACCAACAATTAATCCAAGACATATGAATCACCAACAACTTCTCAAAGATATTATTTCATTTCAAGTGCTTAAACACCAAGTTAATCAAAGTAGCAATCAAGTCATGACACTAAAGCTTCAAAATTTTCTTCTTTGTCACAAAATACCTTTGGTTTGTTCATTCTTTTCTATTGGAAAATGGAATAGATTAACAGCTCAAATCTCGATGTGCCCACACAATCAAGAGAGAACCCCACACTCATACAATGCAATTCGAAACACAAATGGCATGTCAAATGGAATGAATTAACTCTCTCCCACAATGATGTTCGAATGCACACAAGTAGTACCATAAGTTTTCCCTTCATGTATTTCTCCACTAATGTTGATACACTTGGTTCAAAATGAATCAGGACTTAAAGGGTTATAGTGTCGGCTTTTGGTTAAGATAGGGCACAATTTGGGTAAGAGTGAATCAAAACCTCCCTAAACACTACAATTTTCAACGGTCAAAGTACACTTCCTTTAAAGCTTTTCCATCCTTTTCTTCTTTTTCATTGCACCACCTAGTCTTCCCTTTATTCACAACTCTTTAGTTTTTTCTTCCTTCTTTATTATTTTTTCCAAAAACCAGGAAGGTTCCACTATTTGTTTTCCTTCTATTTTTGTCTTTTTAAGCTTTCACCTTATAGGAAAGTTCCACATCACAACTTTTCCAACAGTCACCTCCCAACTTAGGCTTTTAGTCTATATTTATACTTTCAAATCACTTAGGGAGGTGGTTTAACAAAAGATAGATCAATAAAGAACAAAAGGTTAAAGCTTGTAACATGGTTGCTAAAGAAAAGGTTAAAGGCTCAAAAAGGGTTGACTAGAGAAAATATGCAAGGGTTGGAAATTTAAGGCAAAAGAATGGTCAAAGGAAGGCTTAACAACATTTTTTAAAACAAGTTAGTCTAGGATTTTGCCTTGAAGCACATTCTGGGCAAGTTCTAGACTACAAATCATGCAAAAGAAATCACAACAAACCTCACCACACATGGTACATGCAAATTCAAGAGACTACTTAGTCAAATTACGAGGCAAATATTGAGTCTAAAAGTCATAACAAGAATGATTACTTCAATTTTTTTTTTTTTGCTTTTTCAAAAATCAAGAATTCATATACCAAGGTTTAAATCATGACGGTACCAAGCAAGCCACGAATTGGGAACTCGAAGCACTTATGCCCGTAAATTAACTAAACCTACATCTAAACTACAAGAATAATTTCCTTAAGAAAGTCGCCTAGTTATCCATCATCAGGAAAAGTCGACAAAAAAAATCTACCAAAAAACACCCAGTTCAAAAGAAATTTAGCATCCTCGGGAAAAGAACCACGACACAAAGAAAACTAAATTTTGTTACTAATAATCTAAAGTTAATAAAACTAAATAACTAGTAAAGAAATAAAATACAAAAGTGACTAATCCACAATACCAAGAAGGCATACTTTGAAGGCATATGAGGCAGCCTCAGGACAGCTAATAAACAAAAATAAATCAGCCATATACATGCATCACTTGGCAACAGTAGGGATAGTAGACAGAACAGAAGGAATCACAGGAATTGCAAGGCAGGCCTTCCCATTCACATGCCTAGGCTGCCCCATATACTACTCAAGAAAGAAGATCATTTACTACCAAGACATAGTGAGGAAGATTCAAGACAGACTGCAATTCTGGAAAGGGAAACTACTTTCTATAGGAGGGAGAGCCATACTGATCAAACATGTTCTGCAAAGTATGCCAATACACCTCCTATCAGCAGTGAACCCACCAAAACAAGTCATCAACAACATCCATAAGTTGTTTGCTCAGTTCTTCTGGAGCAGTACTGTGGGAGGAACAAGCAAGCATTGGGCATCCTGGGACAATTTATGCTTTCCACAAGAGGAGGGAGGAGCAGGCTTCAGATCACTTCATGACATGTCAAAGGAACTCTTCTGAAAATTATGGTGGAACTTCAGAACACAGCCTAGTCTGTGGAGTGCTTACATGTCACAGAAATACTGCAAAACACACAATGCAATAACTATCCAATGGAGGAAAGGATCACAGGTCTGGAAAATAATGCTAGAATGTAGAGATATCATAGAACACCAAATTGCTTGGCAATTGAAGATGGGATCCTCACTCTTCTGGTATGACAATTGGACTGGGCTTGGGGCCTTGTGCTACTTAACCCCACCAGAATTCCCCATTGATGAAACAATCCAAAATGTAAAGGACACAACTCTGGATGGCAACTGGAATTTGCAACAACTCTCAGCTCATCTACCACAGGAACTGACAGAACACATCATGAACAACATCAAGCCCCCAAGCATAGACCACAACATGGACATTCCATACTGGATGCTTCAAAATCAAGGCCAATTCACAGTTAAATCAGCATGGGAACACTTGAGAAAAAGGGAGGACCCCAGGAGAGCTTATGAAAACATCTGGGTGAGGGGACTACCTTTCAAAATTGCCTTCTTCATGTGGAGAGTCTGGAGAGCTAAATTACCAATGGATGATATCCTAAAAGGTTGGGGATACCAACTCCCCTCAAAGTGCTGGTGTTGTGACGATCCAAAGGAAGAAAGCATAACTCACACCTTCTACACCTCAGTCACTGCTAACAGGACCTGGAAATACTTCATGCAACGAGCAGGAATTTCAATTGAGGAACTAACTTTCCATCAAGCCATTGTTAAATGCTGGACTATACAGACAGTCAATAGACTGAAGCCAATTATGCAAGCACTCCCAGCTTGCATCATATGGGAATTGTGGAAAAGGAGGAACAGCCTCAAACATGGGGAGACAGTCACAATTGCAGAGTAATATACCAAATCTCCACAGCACTGCAAAACCTGGTACAAACAAGGAAGCCAAGAATCACAGCACCACACACATGGCAAGACCTCATACACATGCTAGAGAACTACATTCCAAAGCTAAGGTACACAAAGGTCACCTGGGACCCCCCTACAAGGATGGATAAAGGTCAACACAGATGGGGCCTTAAGAGGGAATCCAGGAAGAAGCTCAATTGGATACTGCATTAGAAATGAAACGGGAGACCTCATATATGCACTTGGGACTGAATGCCCACAAGGAACCAATACAGTGGCAGAGGCTAGAGCTATATTGGAAGCAATGAAATACTGCAACATACAAGGACTCACTCACATTTGGTTACAAACAGATTCAATGCTTCTAAACAAGATCATCAATGGCAAATGGAAATCACCCTGGTGCATAGCTGAACATATTGAAGCCATCATTCAACTTAAAGACTCCCTCGGAGTGACAGTAACACATACATATAGAGAGGGAAATAAGCTAGCGGACCATCTTGCCAATCATGCTCTTAACTTTGGTAGAATTCAGTGTCACCATCTCAATCAACTTGACTCTATTGGCACGAAAATTTTGAAAGTTGACAAATTGCAATGCCCTTATTTGAGAGTGGAAGTGATAAAGCACTAATCAACAAGTCAACGAGAGAATCTTTCCTCAATCACATACTATGCTTACATCATCTAATCAGTTTTTTCTATGTGCAGGGATACTGGATCATGCAACTGCCAGCAACAGCATCACCTTGGAAATTGAACCAGCAAATATAGCAAAGAAAAGCTAAAAATATTCACCTGGAAGGTCAGATGCATTACACCTACCAGAAAGTAAAAGATCCAGACCAAAACAAAGAAGTCAACAGAGGAAATATGGTAGGGAGGCAAAGGGAAATGGGTGTTCAGGAAAGATATCAATGAGGAAGCAACAACACTGGGGGCAGCAGAAACATCANGAATCAAAAGCAATGCTGGCATCTTGCTAGAAGAACAGGAGCAAATAGTGGAAGAAGCCATTTCTTTCTACAAAGACCAATTCACTGAACAAAGTACACCCACAGACTTCAAAATCCTAGGAAACATTCAGCAGCTAATTAGTCCACAATAGAACGTTGAGCTCAACAGGATTCCAACGACAGAGGAAATCAAAAAAGCAGTCTTCAGCTTGAACAAAAACAGTGCAGGAGGTCTTGATGGTTTCACAGGAACTTTTTACCAATCGTGCTGGGAAATAATAGGAGTAGACATCCAAAACATGGCTACTGCTTTCTTCTCAGGTAGGTCCCTCCCCAAAAGCATAACACACACCAATTTGGTACTCATTCCAAAGAAAAAGGAGATAGAAACATTCTCAGACCTAAGACCAATAAGCCTGAGCAACTTCGTCAACAAGGTCTTCTCTAGAATCATTCACGAAAGACTACTGCCAATCGTCCCCTCTTTTATCTCACAAGAACAGGCAAGCTTTGTTAGGGACAGAACAATAGTGGAAAATGTTATACTTGCACAGGATATCATCACAGAGATTGGGAAAAGAACTAAGGCAGGGCCAAATGTGGTTATAAAATTAGACATGACCAAGGCTTTCGACAGAATCTCCTGGCTTTACATTGCAAATGTCCTCCGGAAAATGGGCTTTGATGAAACTTTCATAGGAATGATCATGGACCTGCTAGGCAACAACTGGTATCCATCCTAATCAATGGCCAGCCATTTGGTTTCTTCAGATCAACAAGAGGGGTCAAGCAAGGAGATCCCCTGTCCCCTACCCTATTCATAATTGCTGCCGAAGCTTTGTCAAAAGGGTTAAATGCATTGCATCAAAACCCCTCTTTCAAAGGCTTTGGAATGCCAAAAAGAAGTCCCAGAATCAACCACTTGTCATATGCAGATGACATGATCATTTTCTCCTCATCTGAGGCAAATTCATTGCAACTAATCATGGATACTTTGAAGGCATATGAGGCAGCCTCAGGACAGCTGATAAACAAAAATAAATCAGCTATATACATGCATCACTCGGCAACAGTAGGGATAGTAGACAGAACAGAAGGAATCACAGGAATTGCAAGGCAGGATTTCCCTTTCAAATACCTAGGCTGCCCCATATACTACTCAAGAAAGAAGATCATTTACTACCAAGACATAGTGAGGAAGATCCAAGACAGACTGCAATCCTGGAAAGGGAAGCTACTTTCTATAGGAGGGAGAGCCATACTGATCAAACATGTTCTGCAAAGTATGCCAATACACCTCCTGTCAGCAGTGAACCCACCAAAACAAGTCATCAACAACATCCATAAGTTATTTGCTCAGTTCTTCTGGAGTAGTACTGTGGGAGGAACAAGCAAGCATTGGGCATCCTGGGACAATTTATGCTTGCCACAAGAGGAGGGAGGAGCAGGCTTTAGATCACTTCATGATATGTCAAAGGCACTTTTCTACAAACTATGGTGGAACTTCAGAACACAGCCTAGTCTGTGGAGTGCTTACATGTCACAGAAATACTGCAAAAAACATAATGCAATAACTGTCCAATGGAGGAAAGGATCACAGGTCTGGAAAAGAATGTTAGAATGTAGAGATCTGATAGACCACCAAATTGCTTGGCAATTGAAGATGGGATCCTCACTCTTCTGGTATGACAATTGGACTAGGCTTGGGGCCTTGTGCTACTTAACCCCACCAGAATTCCCCATTGATGGAACAATCCAAAATGTAAAGGACACAACTCTAGATGGCAACTGGAATTTGCAACAACTCTCAGCTCATCTACCACAGGAACTGGCAGAACACATCATGAACAACATCAAGCCCCCAAGCATAGATCACAACATGGACATTCCATACTGGATGCTTCAATATCAAGGCCAATTCACTGTTAAATCAGCATGGGAACACTTGAGAAAAAGGGAGGACCCCAGGAGATCTTATGAAAACATCTGGTTGAGGGGACTACCTTTCAAAATTGCCTTCTTCATGTGGAGGGTCTGGAGAGCTAAACTACCAATGGATGATATCCTTAAAGGTTGGGGATACCAACTCCCCTCAAAGTGCTGGTGTTGTGATGATCCAAAGGAAGAAAGCATAACTCACACCTTCTACACCTCAGTCACTGCTAACAGGACCTGGAAATACTTCATGCAACGAGCAGGAATTTCAATTGAGGAACTAACTTTCCATCAAGCCATTGTTAAATGCTGGACTGTATAGACAGTCAATAGACTGAAGCCAATTATGCAAGCACTCCCAGCTTGCATCATATGGGAATTGTGGAAAAGGAGGAACAACCTCAAACATAGGGAGACAGTCAGAATTGGAAGAGTAATATACCAAATCTCCATAGCACTGCAAAACCTGGTGCAAACAAGGAAGCCAGGAATCACAGCACCACACACATGGCAAGACCTCATACACATGCTGGAGAACTACATTCCAAAGCTAAGGTACACAAAGGTCACCTGGGACCCCCCTACAAGGATGGATAAAGGTCAACACAGATGGGGCCTTAAGAGGGAATCCAGGAAGAAGCTCAATTGGATACTGCATTAGAAATGAAACGGGAGACCTTATATATGCACTTGGGACTGAATGCCCACAAGGAACCAATACAGTGGCAGAGGCTAGAGCTATATTGGAAGCAATGAAACACTGCAACATACAAGGACTCACTCACATTTGGTTACAAACAGATTCAATGCTTCTAAACAAGATCATCAATGGCAAATGGAAATCACCCTGGTGCATAGCTGAACATATTGAAGCCATCATTCAACTTAAAGACTCCCTCGGAGTGACAGTAACACATACATATAGAGAGGGAAATAAGCTAGCGGACCATCTTGCCAATCATGCTCTTAACTTTGGTAGAATTCAGTGTCACCATCTCAATCAACTTGACTCTATTGGCACGAAAATTTTGAAAGTTGACAAATTGCAATGCCCTTATTTGAGAGTGGAAGTGATAAAGCACTAATCAACAAGTCAACGAGAGAATCTTTCCTCAATCACATACTATGCTTACATCATCTAATCAGTTTTTTCTATGTGCAGGGATACTGGATCATGCAACTGCCAGCAACAGCATCACCTTGGCAATTGAACCAGCAAATACAGCAAAGAAAAGCTAAAAATATTCACCTGGAAGGTCAGATGCATTACACCTACCAGAAAGTAAAAGATCCAGACCAAAACAAAGAAGTCAACAGAAGGAAAAATGGTAGGGAGGCAAAGGGAAATGGGTGTTCAGGAAAGATATCAATGAGGAAGAAACAACACTGGGTGCAGCAGAAACATCATAATATTTTAGCAGCACCCACACATCAAGAACACCAGATGCAACACAATCACCTGGGAATAACAGACACACACAGAGGAAGTAGAAGTAGGCCCAAGCAACATGGAAACAAAATCAAAAGCCCAAACACAGCAACCAATCTTTCAATCCTTAAAGCAGAAACACAGTAACAGGAGCAAGAAAGGAAAAGAGAAACACAACCTCGGCATACATATATCAGCACACAACCAACATTGCATAACAAGTCAGACACAAGGGATAGACCTGAGCATGCAAGGAAAAGAACCAGAAAATCAAGGAAAAGGAAGTCCTCTCAATGCCAGCAGGAAAAGAGAAAACAGCAATCTTGCCAACAAATGCAGAAGTAGCACAAGCAAATGCACCAGCACAGCAGACTGTTACTATAGGACAAGGCTATTGGCACAATTGCATTGTGTGGTATTAGCACCACAGGTGCTCATTCTAATGCAGTTGCATCAATCACCTCACTCCTATATAAAAAACAGCACACATCAAGGATACAAAAGGAACAAAAACACCACTGGACTCAGAAACCAAAAGAGTAACACATACAAAACCATCACTGCCAGCACAGATAGAAGGAAAGCAGCCAGCAAGATGCAGACCATCACCAAAAGAAATCATGCAGATAGAAGGAAAGCAAGCAGTAAGAAGCAGATCATCAGCAGCACAAGTCAGAATTACAAATCAGTCAACCAAAGCAGGCCATCACAAACCATAATACATCAGCAGACCAACAAAGAAGGAGCAACAATGGGAGCAGTAAGAACCAACAACAGCATAAGGAACAAATGCATACTCAAACTCACTGCCACAAGCACACAGCAAAACAAACTCTGCAACAGCAAGAAGATAAAGGATTTTAGGACGACCAAATACATGTACTTTTTTGGTAAGGGACCAGCGCACTGGAAAAGAGGAACCACCAACAACAAAAGCATTCAAAAGAGACAACATTGGAGAAGACAACACCCACAAAGCAGCAAGAAGCAGCCCAGCATAACTAAGAACCTCAGCAGCACCAACAAGAGTAAAACAGGCAGCAAACAGCACCTCAGCAGCAAACATTATGTGAAACAATTCTTAACACATCAGAAAAGCAGCAGCCACAGCACCCACAGCACCAATAGCATGCAGCAGCTCAACATATATCAGGCACTCAGCAGCAAAAGCAGGGACAAAAAAATCAGCAATCAGCAGTGATGCAATATAAAAAGCGGAAGCAAGAAAACAAAAGATAGAAGTAAGACGCTCAATGAACTATCAAGACAACAAGTAAGAACTAGTCTACTTACCTTCTTGATGAAGTCACGGAGTACCTATGCTATACGAACAACCCTCAAGACAACAATGGTCTTGCAAACTGTTCGATCAAACAAAGGAACAAGTTCAATTTTGAATCACACCAAAATTGAACAAGTTAATTCACACGATTTTGGGAGCAATGTGCTGCCGGTTTTTGATTGATAATAATGTCAAAAGGTATCAAAATAATGAAGTGTTTAGGCTTATATAGAATGAGCCTTTACCTAAATCAACTAGGAAAAGAATAACTACTTAACCTAAATCAACTAGAAAACAACTAATTAACAAAAAGGCCACAATTTGGCTAATTTAAAGAATAGTCACGCAGGACCAAACAAATAAGAATTAATGTCTTCAATAACTACACGATAATACAACATAAACACAAATGTACATCTTCAACACAAGATTCGTCCATAGCAAGATTTATGGACGCTTGGATCTTCTCCAAGGCTAACCAACGCCTTTTCTTGTCATGTTCATAGATGGCATTGATAGCACTTGATCAAATTTATTTGCATCATTCTCCCCCTCTTGAGAAGATTTCGTCCTCGAAATCAAAGCACCGTCATGTCCGAAAGCAATGCTACTAGACAAGTCCATAACATAAGAGTTGTTATTGATATTCTGCGATATTTGACATGGTCCATCTCCCCGCGGAGCTAACTTTCCTTTCCTATGGTTCGGAAATCTTTCCTTTCGGAAGTGCACCCAAGCCCAGTCACCTTTCTTTAAGTCCAGCTGTTTCCTTCCTTTATTCTTCTTGACCGCTACCTTTTCATAAGCATCCTCCAAAGTTTTTCTCACCTTAGCATGCAATTCGAGCAACGTAACTGCCCGGTTTTCTCCGTCAACGCTAATAACTGTATCTCTCGGCAAAGGAAAAAGATCAAGTGGTAGTCCACTCGGCATCTCCTCGGGAAACATGTCCCTGTATTCCTGCAAAAATTCACTAACAACATTAGGCAAGGGGTGAACGTTAGTATAAACTTCTTCATTAGAGCTCAAGTAAACACCCTTATGAATTAGGCAAATTAAGAGTTTAGAACTATCATTACCTCTAAAATACTCACCTGGTTGCATCATGGCACAAATATTACCTGATAGGTTCGATGTACTAGCATTGGTTATGGCTTCGGATTTGGGCTCCCTTGGAGTCTTAGCTCTAGCCGCCTCTTTCAGTTCCCTCATGCGTTTGTAATCATCACTAACCTGTTGCAGTGGTAAGGGCTTAAGTACGTAACTCTTGCCCTCCAGCTTGACTGTATAAGTGTTGGCCCTTCCATCATGATCAACATATCTATCAAACTGCCAAGGCCTGCCCAATAGTAAATGGAACGCCTGCATAGGCACCACATCGCACAAGATTTCATCCTAATAAGCTCCCACCTTGAACTTAATGAGTGCCTGCCTTACTACCTTTAATTCACCATATTCGCTCAACCACTGCAATCTATAAGGACGGGGATGTTTCCTCGTAGGTATACTAAGTTGAGTCACTAAGGTGTGGCTTACTACATTAGCGCAACTTCTGGAATCTATTATCATCGAGCACACCTTTTCTTTCACCCTACATCTGGCATGTAACAAGTTCTCACGCTGCATATCTCCTTCCTCCTGTATGTTCATAGTGCTCAAGTTCCTACGTACCCTCAAGAACATATTCACACCTTCTTCTTCTAACTCTTCCTCTTCGCACTCAACCAATTCTGCCCCCTTATCATCCTCATTCTCTTCTGCACTTTCTTCTTCACACACAGTTCCATCATCAAGAATTAACATGGTCCTTCGTGTTGGACAATCCTTAGCGAAATGAACATAGCCTTTGCATTTGTGACACTGAAAAGAAGATGCGCTAGGAGAATTGAGTTGAGTCTTAGAATTACCTCCGGACCCCTTAGGTTCGACCCCAGGTGCCGTAGCTTGGGCTAGCTTCTTAGGCTCTTGGTTTTTGCTTGCTCTAGGCTCTCGGGTTTGGCTTGCTCCCCTAGTGTTCGGCGCCGTCCACTCTTTGTTTCGACGTATGATAGTGGAATCTGAACCCCCTCTATATCGAGCTGCCGGCTTTCTTTAATCATCTTTTCGGCTTCAATGGCAACTAAGAACACATCATGAAGAGCAATGAACACATGTAGTCTCAACTGATTGGAGATATCATTATTCAACCCACTCTTGAATCGGATAATAGCCTCCCACCAAGTCGAAGCATAGGACTCGAAAGTAGCAATGGCATATGTAGCCTTCTTCTCTTCAGACATATCATTAATTTCAAATATCCGCTCAACTTGACGCTTCCACTCTAAAAATCGGTCAGGATCACTAGTTCCTTTGAAAGCAGGGATAGTAACCTTGACGCTGTTCAACCCACTGTCTCGGACATGGTCTCGGCCCCCTCGGTTTGGTAAGATTGGTTGGAAGTCCTCATAATGCTCAACATGCTCATCAAAGTCATACTCTAAGTTCCTTCCACCAAAACCTCTAAGCCTCCCTCTCGGACCATGATCATAACCACGTCTTCCGCGTAGTCTCGGCCTCTATTCCTCTGCCAAACTCTTGGATTCCGTGGCCCCAAATCATCATCTTCAAATTCGTCGAACTCGGGTTGATCATCCTCTCGGGCTACTCTCATATTCCCTACGGGTGCTATGTTTCTCCGGGCTGGCATTAATGGCGGCATGACACCCCGGGGAATCCTCATGGTCCTGACATTTTGAGCACCTCCGTCCCTCTGCTCGTTTTGGCGAGCTAACTCCACGAACTGCTCGGGTCTAACTGTGGAACCGTCACTAGCTCCTTCTCCGGCGTGCTTTGGATTGCTAGGGGATCTTTCCATGTTCTCTATTCGGACGCTAAGTGCCCTTACTTCGGCCAAGAGGTCGGCCAAACTAATATCCCAACTGATACCAACTGATGCAATATAAAAAGCGAAAACAAGAAAACAAAAGATAGAGGTAAGACGCTCAATGAACTATCAAGACAACAAGTAAGAACTAGTCTACTTACCTTCTTCATGAAGTCCCAGAGTACCTATACTATACGAACAACCCTCAAGACAACAATGGTCTTGCAAACTGTTCGATCAAACAAAAGAACAAGTTCAATTTTGAATCACACCAAAATTGGACAAGTTAATTCACACAATTTTGGGAGCAATGTGCTGCCGGTTTTTTTATTGATAATAATGTCAAAAGGTAGAACCATCACTAGTTCCTTCCCCGGTATTCTTCCAAGTACAAGTAGTTCTTTCAAGGTTCTCCACTCGGATAGTAAGTGCCTTTATTTCAGCCCATAGCTCGGCTAAAGTAATGTTGGTCACAATCCTTTCTCCTTTCATAGCCATGTACCTGCAAAAGAAACAAGACTAGAGAATGTGTTAAAGTTAGTTAAAATTCTCTCTCTCACTTTCTGAATGACTCTCGGGTCCACTCAAATTTTTGGGTAGGATTTCACACTTGTCTTCAAACTGGCTTCCTCTAATTGACCAAGTTCCTTAGCGACCTTTCAAGTTCACAAGATCAATAGTTTTCTTCGGTGTGAGTGAAGTTATGCGACTCAATAGGCGGACAACTTTTTTTTATGTGAGCACAAGAAGCCAAGAATTATCTACGAAAGTGGAAATTTTAAGTTTTAGCACGAGGTCCTACAATCTCAAAGATTAGTAATTACTTAAGTAGGGAAATTACCTAAGAATTACTACTTAGAAGTAGTGAAATTAAGAAGAATTTCGAAATAGAAGAGATAAGAAAATTTTAGAAGCTTTCCCACTTTAGTTTGGAGAAGACTAATCCTTTCTCCTTAGCCCTTAGGATTTTGGATCCCCCCTTTCCTTTTCCAACACAAATTAGCCCCTCCTCTCCTTGTCCAAATAGAATTTCAACTTCTTGAAACTTCTCCCTTTTGGATTGGGATTTGTTTCCTTCTAGACTTAGGGTTTCCTATTCTCCTCCTCAAATTCGGCCTCCCTAACACTTCTTAGGCCCTCTCCCACGTTTTTCAACCAAAATCTTCAAGAACAACAAATTAAAGTTCAAGAACTTCAAGAATTCAAGGCAATCTCGTTAGGAACGTTTGAGGATTCAAGAACCTCTTCAAGAACAGCGTAAAACTCTTCAAGAACTTCAACAACACAATTTTTGGTTTTTCTTTCTTCTTTTTTTTTCACGTTTTTTTTTTCTTCTCGTTTTTTTAAGGTTTTTTTTTTTTTTTT
>MCJB01001891.1:219684-230249 GCA_002018475.1 Nicotiana obtusifolia
TTTTTTTTGAAAAACGAAATTTTAGAATTAGAACCTAAAACTAAGGCACGAAGAACAGGATTGGGATTGTAGAAACAAACCCTTTCCAAGCTCTGATACCAACTAATGCAATATAAAAAGCGAAAACAAGAAAACAAAAGATAGAGGTAAGACGCTCAATGAACTATCAAGACAACAAGTAAGAACTAGTCTACTTACCTTCTTGATGAAGTCACGGAGTACCTATACTATACGAACAACCCTCAAGACAACAATGGTCTTGCAAACTGTTCGATCAAACAAAGGAACAAGTTCAATTTTGAATCACGCCAAAATTGGACAAGTTAATTCACACGATTTTGGGAGCAATGTGCTGCCGGTTTTTGATTGATAATAATGTCAAAAGGTATCAAAATAATGAAGTGGTTAGGCTTATATAGAATGAGCATTTACCTAAATCAACTAGGAAAAGAATAACTACTTAACCTAAATCAACTAGGAAACAACTAATTAACAAAAAGGCCACAATTTGGCTAATTTAAAGAATAGTCACACAGGACCAAACAAATAAGAATTAATGTCTTCAATAACTACATAATAATACAACATAAACACAAATGTACATCTTCAACACAAGATTCGTCCATAGCAAGATTTATGGACGCTGGGATCTTCTCCAAGGCTAACCAACGCCTTTTCTTGTCTTGTTCATAGATGGCATTGATAACACTTGATCAAATTTATTTGCATCAAGCAGGGCAGCAGTACCAACAAAAACAGAAGTCAACAGCCACAGAGGAACAATCAACAATTAGCACAACTCATTGGCCTGGAAGTATCTCACTTAGATTTTGTACAAATCTATATTGTGTGTACCTAGAAGCAACTCATTATGTTTTTTTACAGATGACTATCTATCAAATTTATAAGATGGATAGTCACTACTTTAACCTAGGACTAACACATTATGTAGTTTCTGCACATCAAAGGAGAAATCTCCTTAGCTCCTTACATTACACAAGTACCTATAAGAAAAGGCACTTGTACTTTTTTTGGGAGGTAAGGTTCATGTCCCCCTCCACTTTTGTAAATTCTGAATTCCCAAGATAATAAAAGACATATTTTAACCAAAAAAAAAAATCCCTGGCACTTCAGAGTTCACAAGTGTCTCAGGAACCCCGAGCGGTGCTTGTGTCATGGAGTGTATCGCAACCACAATCTAAATCATACCTCTAAACACCCTTAACCACTCCCACTTACTCTTCCCTATAGGTTTAAATGTCAATGAGAAATTCTAAATTGTAAGGCCCCGTAAAACTTCGCCAAGGGTTTCTAGTTTTGTAGTGCCGAGGTCGGGTAATGAGTAGGGATGTAGTAGTTAATATTCATGGCTCGCAAGCTCACCGTAGTACAGAATTTTTCGGTTGAAGAATGCACTGAGGAGTTGATGGAAATTTTTTGCAGCAGAAGGCAATTATGCGGTCTGTTTTGCGATCGTAGAATTGGTTTATGGGCCGCAATATCCATCGCACAGTTGAGCAAAGAGTTGTTGAATTTTGAAAGTTCTTTTGCGCCCATTCTGCGGTCACATAATTCATTCTGCAGCCGCATATGTGGTCTGCGGATCGCAGACCTGACCAGTCTCGCCCAGATGTTTTAGGACCATTTCGCGGTCCAGTTTGCAGACTGCAGACGTGATCTACGGTGCATTCACCACAGAGTTGAGATAGTAGGGTCTATTTCTTGATTTTTATAACCCGATCCCATTTTGTTAATTACCTTTAGGGTTTATTTTTGGGCGATTATCTGATGATTTTAGAGAGAGGTAAGAGCATTTTAGAGAGAGAAGGAAGAAATCTAACATTCCAATCATCCAATCTTGCTCAAGCCGTGAAATTCTATAAGAAACCTCACAAAGTTCTTCATCTAAGATGTAAGGTTCCATACCCTAGTTTTCAATTTCAAATTTGTGTAGAAGATGGTTGATTGAGAGTATGATTCGTGGGTGTAAGAGTATTATTTATACATGCATGTACCAATAAGGTTTGTGGGAAGATTGTTGAGCTCAAATAAGTAAACATTGGGTTGTGGAATGAAGGGAATCTTGTAGAATAACCTTGTAGTCAAATTTGCACACCTGGTGTTTGATGAAATGCTCAAATGAGCTGAGACAATGAATATCTTCCTAATTTGTGTTCAATTTTGTTATGTCTCAAAGTAGATTGGGATTGCTAGGATTTTCGGAACATTATAGTAATTTAAGGAAAGCTCAAAGCAAGGTATGTTGGCTAAACTCCTCTTTTAGAATTGAACCCCATAATGGCCTTGTAAGTCTCGCGTTGCTCTTTATAAATTGATTATCCCGAACAAGCCTTGTGTCAACAGATATAGGCAATCAAATTGTATTCCAAATGTTCTTCTTTGTTGAGTTACTATTTGAGAAGGTGATTAAACATGGACTGTGTGTTAATATGTTATGATTTTAAGCGTGATTCTAATGAAAACTAGCATGTTGAATTGTGTAAGAAATAACATGTGTCTAAGACCCTTAATTTGGTTAGTTGCTCAAATATGTATCTAAAGTCCTGAATTAAAATTCCTTTTTGTTGATAATCTATAAGGATGCTTGAAAGTGAAAGAAGGAGGTTGGAGATGGAAAGTGTGGTCACCATGCCAATAATGAGAGTTAAACTTGTGCCCAAATGTGGTTGTTTTAAGTAACGCTATGCGTTGTAAGCGTTTCCAATGTTTCTTTAGCTCTTATATATATATTCATGAGTTGATATTGTGTATTGTCCTTTTTGAGAAAAGTATTTAAATAATTAAATGATATGTTACTCGTTTATGCTTTTAACTTGTGCTTTGATTGCCAACCCTTTTACTCCATTTCTTGGAAAGAAATTCATTGTGTTTAAAGTCTTCATTGCTAGTAAACCTAAAGTGGTGATTTTTGAAATATTCTATTTGTTGATATTTATGATGATGACCCTTGAAAGTAAAAGAATGAAAATGTGGAATATAAAATACGGCCACCGTACCTTGAGATGAGGAATCATAAGAATGGCCATGAGAGCTAATGAAATTATCGTGATGTTGTGAATGGTTGATGTTACTAACAA
Source organism: Nicotiana obtusifolia (assembly GCA_002018475.1). Taxonomy (NCBI): domain Eukaryota; kingdom Viridiplantae; phylum Streptophyta; class Magnoliopsida; order Solanales; family Solanaceae; genus Nicotiana; species Nicotiana obtusifolia. Next base: position 222,783 of record MCJB01001891.1, read on the forward strand.
GGCCATATATAGTGTAAAAGGTAATGAGGTGAATATAAAATATGATTGTGCTTTTGTTTTCCTTGTGTGCAAACCAAACATGTGTTTGGGAGTATCATTAGAAAATCGAGGAAGGGTGAGCCATAAGGCCCATACTCGAAGCTACATGTGCCGGTGTAGGAGTGGATTGTGATTATTCTGCTTATTTGGGATGAGATTATTCCCCTTAATTGGGATGAAATTGAAAATAGTTGTGAATTGGAAAGTCAACCCACACGGCATATGGGGGATGGCGGCCTAGCTGATCGAGTGGAGATCGGACGCCATGTTGCGCACATGATGGTACTACTCTTGGTAACACTTTTTTTTTAGCATCACATGTCAAACCACATTGTTCGTGGGGAGATAGCCTAGCCGATCGGGCGTGATCGGACTCCGTGCTAAAAACACGATGGTATATCAGTGCTAATGATCTCCCAACCAAGAATATATATTATTTTCGTATTTTGAAAATTTGTATATTTAACAGGGCATTTGGATATTGTTGATTGTAACTTGCTGTTTATATGGTCTTCCCTTTCTTATATTGGCATTCTATTTTTAAAGTGGACATATAGCTTTACATACTAGTACTATTTCATATGTACTAATGTCCCTTTTGCTGGGTACGCTGCATCTTCAATGGATGCAGGTGGTTCATCAGCAGGTGGTTTTGACCCTCGTTAGCAGCTACTCTCTATTCAGCAGATTTTGGTGAGCCCTACTATGTTCAGGGCATCATGTCATTTGACATTTTACGTTACATTTTAAGGTATAGTCGGGGCCTTGTCGCCGGCACATCCATACTACTCTTATGTTGTGCTTAGAGGCTCCGCAGATAGATTTTGGGTGGTGTTTGATGTTGGGAATTGAACTAGATGTGTTGGTCTTTTAGAAAACATGTTTTTCTTTATTTCTATAAACTTGTAATATTTTGAAAATCATCAATGAATATAATTTAGTAATAGAAGAAGATTGTGGAACACTTGACTCTTCTCATGTCTATCACTTGTACTGATTCTTATATTACTAATGGGCAAGGTTGGGTAGAAGGCAGCTACAAGCTTGCTTGACCGGGGTATCTCGGTTGAGCACCGGTCGCGCTCCCCGAGATCGGGGTGTGACATCCGTAACTTCCAATATAACAATAACAATAACTCAAAGATTCAAGTGTGCACACCTCTCACAGAAAAAACTATCATGAGTATAAGAAAATAGTTACACCATTGAGATCACAATCCAAACACAAGTGTGTGGTACATTGCCAACACTTCAAACATGCTCAAGAATACTCAAAAAAAATAATTTACAGATGCAAATAAAGAGAGGCAATCACCCATAGACTAGACTTAGATGTTCAAACACTGAATCATGTGACTTAAGAGGTAGAGAAGATACATCTACAGATTAGTTCAAGTTTACAAGAATCCAAGTTGAGTTTGCAGTATTTCACAACTTATTAGACATTGTCTTAATTCATCAGAGATTTTCACACACAGATTAAATCTTCACTTCTTATTAGATGCATGAATTAACAGACTCATTTAGAATCTCAAAAGATTATTAGTAGGGTAATTATGCAAATAAGCAGGTTGATCCTAACTTAAGCAGATGACATGATCATTTTTTTCTTAAAAAGTTCACAATCTAATATTCATACCAATCTCACTAAGAGTTAAGGCACAATGTTATACTCAAGCAGGGCAGCTAAACATCATAAGATTTTCGTAAGCCTTATAGGTGAATCACAATCAACTTATATAAGCTTAGCAATGTTCAGTTTCCCTTATGTTTAATGTAGCATGAGAACATAGGCATGAGTGTGAAGGACAAGTAAGAAGTCTGTTTTAAAACAAGATGAGTGAAGGAAACCAAAGAGAAGGCACTCAAACACAAACATGAGATGTCTTTACAAGGTTACAAGACTATAAAACATGGTAGAGTATTAAACAGTATAGGATCAGACCAGCAGATTCCTTACGGAAGTTCAGAATAATGGTAGTTTCACATGAAGTAGGCATGGCTCTAGTAGCTGGATAATTAGTCCAGTTATACAGGTTTAGTGTGATAACTTAGTCTTGATGAAGTTTAGTTTAGCATAATCAACCTAACAGATGATGCTCAAACATAACGGATACAACATTAATCAAATTCCTAGGACATAGCTTAAGCTAGGCGGGCAGTAGCCGATAGGATACATACAAGACTAACTGCAAAAAACTCATTAGAACATAGTTCGGTTGCTTCAAGACATATTTATACAGTGAAATTCACAGATATGACCAAACACACATCAAGATTAAGAGGATACCTTCACAATGATATCTCAGAGAACTAAAGAATCACAGAGAGTATTTAAAGTGAGAAAGTAGCTTAAACAGCTTAGCTGAGGCACTTTTGCCACAATGACAGCCTTGTATTTAACCCTTAAATGTTCATAACTACCCTAGTTTAGTTTATCAGATAAAGAGCCCCAAGTGCATGATACAAGTCAACAGGTAACATTAAGGTAAATATCAGTAGAGTAGACATGAGAGCCTTAGAAAAACATCAGGAAAGTATAAAGTTAGAACAAATGTAGATGATCATTAAGGTTCTTTGTTAAGTATAGAAGTTCAACAACACATAGATTTGTTCCATTTAAAGAAGCATTCATTAATCTTACAAAGATAATCAATTAACACTGACTTAATTGCAGAGCATTAAAGAAAATAGTCTGTTCATATATACAGTACCAAAGAATGATTATCAAGCATAAACCAATAGCAACACATCATGACCAGAAACAATCAACAACGAATAACAGAGTAAACATGATTTTAACTTAAACAATTAAAATAGAGGATGGGTCAATGTGCAATGACATTCCTTTTAGCAGCAAAGCAAACAAGGGTGTTGTCTTGCCATTTGTGAACCAAAAGCTTAAACTCTGATCAGGGAATAAACTCATAACCGGAAAGAAGAAGAGAAATCAGAAATCAATTAAAAACCCTAAACTTCAATTTTAGATGCTACTATGTATTAGCTTTCAGAATGTTTAGTGTTGTTGGTAATGTTAAGAGCACTAAAGGCTCCTATTTATAGTGGCTTTAAACCCTATGATTTCGTTAGATTCAAACAATGGTAGTGGAGAGTGATGACTATCAGATGATACAAGCAAAGGCGAGTGAAAATCAAAGAAACAAAGGGAAATCATTGGGGATTTTTACTTGAGATGAGAGAGGTATACTGTTGAAGGAAAAACTCCATCAGATAAAACCTAAAACCCAGAGATCACTGCGTTTGACCTTTGGTATAGAATCTTAGGATGAAACTCTGAAGGAGCTCCATGCATGCTCCGATTTCATATAGCACAAGAGAAATCAGAAGATTTGAAGTTTCATTTTTAAGTTATGATTTGGATTTGGGCCTTTTTTAATTCGAGTGATAAATGGGGAAGAAACCGGTGGGATTTGCGGATTCAGGAGGCAAACAGGATGATTTCAGCATTGATTTGGGACCTTAGCCCGTTTTTGTGTAAGGTTTTTAGGATTGAAGTGGCTGAAGGCTGGAGAGAATAGAGAGGAAAAGGGAAACGGGGGCGGCTGGTCTGGGAAGCAATTGATTAGGGTTTGGGGTAAACCCAACTCGTCTCTAGGGTTAAAATTGAGGGAAGTAGTCTGGGTCATTAGATCATTTGATCAACGGTCCTGATAATTGAGGTGTTAATATACTTAAAAGGATTTTTATGAGGAAATATGTGAGTCGTTGGATCTCTATGTTTCAACGGCGTATATGAGATCTGGTTAGCATTTTGTTTAAAAGAATAAAAGGAGAATTGAGATAAAATGTGGGTCGTTGATCAAGCTGATTGATGGCTCAGATGTGTGTGTGTTTTTATGTGAGTGTTTGAGAGCGGTGACATGGTGAAATTTGGTTGGCTCGGGGAGAGTGGTATGGATTGCCAACCTGGATTGGAGGGTTGGACCTGAATTGGGTCATATGTTAATTGGGCCAACGTTCTGGGCTAATTTTAATTTAAAATATAACCAATTTGTGTTTAAGAGTGTAATTACAATTATAGCCATTTAGCCTTTAACCTCTTTAAAATTAATTTAATTAAACTTAATTAAATTCAATAAAATATAATAGAAACAATAATCATCAAATACACTACTAATTACTGCACTTAATTAATTATTTATTAAAATACCTTATTTTCTATTTATGACATTAATTTTGAATTATTTGAAATAGTAGGATAATTAATTATAAATTAAGGAATAATTTGTTAAGCTAACTCTAGAAATTATGTAATTAATATAAAGGTTACTTTAATAATCTCAAAAATAGTAAGTGTAATATATCTTATAATTACGTAATACTAAATTATTAATTTCAACACTATTAATTACTAATTTGTACAAAATAAGCAGTATTGATTAGAAAATATTTTCAACATGTTTATTGCGAATTATAAGTATAAATAAATTAATTTTAAAGGGGGGTCAAAATTGATCGTCAATGTCTAATAAGTATAACTATCACACATTGCGAGAGAGAGGCGATAGGGAGAGAGAGAGAGAGAGAGAGAGGCGACAAACACGAAGAAGCTCATCGCGAGCCATGGCGACGCCGGCCGCTGCTCCACCGGCTGGCGAACCTCCTCCTCTCACTTCCCAACCCCTCACCACAACTACAACAAGTCAACAACCCCTATAATACAGTCGTCTCCTCAGACCTTCAACCCTAAACTCGCCCCCAACAGTGAGCCCTAATTCGACAGCCCAAATCGAGCTAATACCGTTCAAAAGAGCAACTTTCTTGCAAGGTCATCCTTTTGTCAAGTTTACAGAGGCCGAAGTTGATCAAATGAACATAATTGAAGGCCTTCAATATGCAGTAATTGGTTAATTCTCCTATGGGTGGCCTAACATTCAAGAGCTGCAAGATTAATTCCTGCTCAGTGTTGAATTAAAGGTGATTGTAACATTAGATTGCTTAGAGACAGACATGTGCTAATTCAATTGATGCTATGGCAAGACTTCATCAACTTTACATCGAAGGCCTATACTATCTGAAAGCAAAAGATGGATACGATTATCAGATGATGACTTTGATCTATGACGCCAAATTCAAAGAAGGAGAAGAAACGTCCAAAGCAATGGCTTGGATTTCATTCCCTAATCTGCTGCCTACTTACTTTGTTAAAAGAATGTCTCTTGTCTTTAGCCTCAGCAGTTGGAAAGCCATTGCATGTAGATATGGCAGCAATCAACAAAACCCGTCCAAGTTGTGCAAGAGTCAAGGTATTAGTTGATTTGGTAACAGAATTATCGAAGAAAGTCCGTATGGATATCGAGAATGAAGCTACAGGGAGCATAAGAATTGAATAGGTTAAAGTTCAGTATGATTTCATACCCAAATACTGCAAACAGTGCAAGCTGCATGGCCATGACATGTTAGAATGCTGGAAGCTTCATCTTGAACTACTGAATAAAAATTCTGGTGAAAAGTAGAAATTTAAGGAAAAGGAAAAAGAAGAAGCACCTCTCATGATTTTGTCAAGTGGTAAAGTAGTTGGCAACACTGGTTTACAATGGAAGGAGGGCAATCCAACTCAAAACAAAGACAAACAAATAGCAGATCGATCCAAAGGTAGATTGACATTAAAACCAGCTAATACAGATATGCAGAAAGTTTAGACAAAAAACAAGTTTGTAGCACTGGAAATATAGCAGAGCAGAGCCAATGAAGACAATCAACTGATTATAGTTAAAGAAGCAACGAGAGGAAGTACACATGCCTCAATGGCAGCACAGTTAACTTCAACTACAGGTACTAACAGCCACTACAGACTATTAAGACACAAGCAGAGGTAAATGAAAGTGGAGACAAAGCACTAGCTACTGAAATTAAAGAATCAACCGGACATTGGGTCAATAGGGCCTTTGTCAACAATGTCACAACAAACCAATCATGCCAAGAGATCCTGATACCTAAGGTGAATGAGGGTGATAGAATTCAACTCAGTGAAGGCAAGCTATGGAGTGAACAGGTAGAAGAAGGATCATAAGAAGAAGTAGTACCAGATGGCATGGGAAGTGATGAAGATTCAATTGACGAGGAAGAAGAACTAAATGTACAAAGTGTCAATGGCAAAGCAAAGCAACAAGGCAAAATGAAAGACCCTCAAATCAAGCACAGAGATAAGGATCTTTCAATAGCCAACAATGAGATCATAACATTGGAAGTGAGTCTACCCAACATTCTCACAAAGCCAAAGCTCAAAGGTCCTGCTGTTCAGAATTCTGGAGGAAAGGAATCTAATAGTCAATCCATAAATAGGCTAATTGAGAACAGAAAGCATACAGGGAAAATGATCAATCCACCTAATGAAGGAAGAATTACACAAAACAATGGGGAGGTAGTTGTTGCCTCACATGAGGACACTACCAACAAAGGACAGCTGGGTCACATAACAAAGACCACAAGACTAATCCAAGCACACACCAATACAAAATTAACAGAATACAGAGGAGCTACTGAAAAAGAAGAACATACAACAGAAACAGGAAGGGATTTTGATGAGGAATCTACCACTCAAAACCTCATCAATGTGGCAAGACAAGCAGATATATCACCAAAGTTTATGGATGCAGGGAATCAGCCAACAGGGGCAAGAAAAAGCAGGTCAAGGCAATCAAAGTGCAGTGTCAAGGGTCCAAACCAGGGGGATCCTATCTAAATCTCACACTCAATCATGAATGGAATCATGTGGAATATAAGGTCAGTCAACACTCAGCAAGCTTTTGAGAGACTGATCAATATGCACAGACAGCACCACTTTTAATTCATTGGGATCATGGAAGCTAAGCAGAAATTTAAAAAACTGGAGAGGTACAGAAGGAAGATTGGAATGCCTAAGTGCTATGCCAATGTCTCAAAAAAGATATGGGTATTTTTGGATGATGATCATAAAGTAGAGATAATAAATGACATGGAACAGCAATTAACAATGCAAATAACAAACATGGAGTCACATTCTTCATTCATTGTCACTTTTGTATACGCAAAATGAGATGCTACTGAAAGAATTGAGCCGTGGGATAGTCTGTACAATCTTGCCAGAGACATGTCAATGCCTTGGCTTGTAGAAGGTGACTTCAACGTGATATGGGATGAGGAAGAGAAGTTTGGAGGACTCTCCAGTATCTCTAAATGAAGTTGAAGACTTTAGACATTTTCATAAACACCTGCAATCTCTCTGAACGTAGCTTTAAGGGCAGCATTTACACATGGTGGAATGGGAGAGCAGAGGAGGATTGTATTTTCTAAAGGCTAGACAGATGCCTAGCTAACCGTGCACTCCAACAATGGCTGCCACATTTGGAAGTCACCCACTTGCCAAAGATAGGGTCAGATCACTGTCCCATGCTACTAGCCTGCAACCAAAATACCCATATCTTG
>MCJB01001892.1:0-29571 GCA_002018475.1 Nicotiana obtusifolia
CTTCTCAAGCAATTTCTCATGAATGCCATAATTTGGAACATTAGATCGGTCAACACAATGCAAGCTTTTGAAAGGCTGATCACACTCCACAATAAACATCACTTTGACTTCATTGGTATCATGGAACCAAAGCAGCAAATGAAGAAACTGGATATTTATAAAAGAAGAATTGGTTTTGCACAAGCAATGGCCAATGTTTCTAATAAAATCTGGGCCTTCATTGATGAAGCTTATGATATCAGCACCCTATCAGACCCAACGCAGCAACTAACCCTAAATTAATGCACACAACCACTCATCAGGAACTAATTCTCACCCTGGTTTATGCCAAATGCACTGCTACAGAAAGGATAGAGCTTTGGGACACCCTACATGACTTAGCTCAACATATGAACAAAGCTTGGCTAATAGGAGGTGATTTTAATGTCATCAGAGTTCAAGAAGAAAAATATGGAGGGCTTCCAGTTCCCTTCAATGAAGTGGACGACTTCAATCACTGCATTAACACTTGTTGTTTAACGGAATTAGATTACAAAGGAAGCATATTCACATGGTGGAATGGGAGAGCAGACGAAGACTGTATCTTCAAGAGACTTGACAGATGTCTGATCAACCAAAACTTTCAACAAGATTTCCCTACAATTGAACTCAACCACCTATCAAAGATTGGCTCAGATCACAGTCCACTACTCCTACATTTGAAGAAAGAATAAAAAATAATCAGGAAACCTTTTAGATTCCTCAACTTCTGGATCAAACACGAAACTTTTCTAGCAACCGTTCGAGAAAATTGGCATGCCGACTTCCAAGGCGACCCTTTCCTTATTTTCAACCACAAGCTCAAAAGAATGAAAAAAGTTCTAACAAAGTGGAGTAAGGAAACCTACGGAGACATCTTCCAGAACATAATCAACATGGAAGAAGTCGTCCTAGTCCATGAGAAACAATTTGAGGCTAGGCCAACTGCACAAAATAGAGCAAGACTTCATAAAGTGCAAGCCCAAATGCTCAAATACCTCGCCACTGAAGAACAATTCTGGAAGCAAAAGGCAAGAATGACTTGGTTCAAAGACGGAGACAGAAATAACAAATTCTTCCATGCATTGGTCAATGGTAGAAGGAAGAAACTTCAAATTAACAGAATTCAAAACAGAACAGGAATATGGATTGAGAATGAAAAGGACATAATAGAGGAAGCAATCTCCTTCTATAAAGAACAATTTACCGAAAACTCCCCTCCCACAGACTTCAGAATTTTAGATCACATACAGCAATCAATCGACCATCAACAAAATGAGGAACTCACTGGAATTCCAACAGAAGAAGAAATCAAAAAAGCTGTTTTCAACCTAAACGGTGATAGCACAGCTGGGCCAGACGGCTTCACAGGCCTAGTCTACCAATCGTGTTGGGAAATCATCAAGGTCGACATCCAAAATATGGTCATTGCTTTCTTCAATGGAAGAGAACTACCTAAATTTGTAACTCATACAAATTTGATTCTCATACCCAAAAGAAAGGTGACTGATACTTTCTCTGATCTACGGCCCATAAGTCTCAGTAACTTCATCAACAAAATCTTCTCCAGAATTCTACATGAAGGCTTCTGAACACACTTCCAACTCTCATATCTCAAGAACGAGCAGGGTTTACCATCACTGAAAACATCCTTCTGGCTCAAGAGATCATCACTGACAGAGGGCAAAGAACTAAATCCGGACCCAACGTAGTAATCAAACTGGACATGAAGAAAGCTTTTGATCGAATATCTTGGCTTTTCATGACCAAAATCTTAAGGAAAATGGGCTTTATATTCTCATCAGAATGATTTTTGATATCATAAGCAACAACTGGTATTCTATCCTCATCAACGATCAACCCCAAGGTTTCTTCAAATCAACAAGGGGAATCAAACAAGGAGATCCTTTATCCCCGACTCTCTTCATCATGGCAGCTGCAGCCCTATCAAAAGGCCTAAACTCCCTACACCACAACCTTAACTTCAAGGGCTACGGTTTGCCCAGAAGGAGCCCAAAGATCAATCACCTGGCATATGCAGATGATATGATTATCTTCACATCCTCAGATGCTACATCGCTAACCTTGATAATGGAGGTCTTAAATGCCTATGAAACAGCATCTGGCCAACTCATCAATAAAAGCAAATCTGCCATCTATCTACACCATACAGCCAAAAACTCAGCTATCTCAAAAGTGGAAAAAATCTCAGGTATTGGAAAGCAGGACTTCCCCTTCACTTATCTTGGATGCCCAATTTTCTACTCCAGGAAAAAGATTGCTTACTATCAATAGATCATAAACAAGATACAAGACAGACTTCATTCTTGGAAAGGCAAATTACTTTCAATTGGAGGAAGAGCCACTCTGATCAAATATGTTCTACAAAGCATGCCTGTTCACCTACTCTCAGCAGTTAATCCACCAAAACAAGTGATCAATATACTCCACAAGCTATTTGCACAATTTTTCTGGAGCAACACTGTCGGCGAAAAAAGTAGACACTGGTCCTCATGGAATAACCTTTGTCTTCCTTATGAAGAAGGGGGTGCAGGTTTCAGAAGCCCCCACGACATTTCTAAGGCATTATTTTGCAAAATCTGGTGGAATTTCAGAACTAAACCGAGTCTTTGGAGTGCATATATGAGCCAAAAGTACTGCAAAAGAAACAATGCAGTAATAGTCCCTTGGAGCAGAGGCTCACAAACTTGGAAAAGGATGCTAGAGTGCAGAGAAATTATAGAACATCAGATTGCCTGGCAAATCAAAATGGGATCATCACTGTTTTGGTATGACAATTGGACCAAACTGGGAGCACTCTATCATGTAGTGCCACCAAACACTCCAATCGATGAAGCAATCCAAAATGTAAATTACTTTCTGCATAACGATGAATGGAATTCCTCGATGTTAATAGAAACACTGCCGCAGGATCTAGTGGATCATATAACCACAACAATAAGAGCACCAAACATGGAACAACCGCTTGACATACCTTTCTGGATGCCACAAACTCACGGCAATTTCACAGTCACTACTGCGTGGGAATACCTCAGAAAAAGGGAAAATCCAAAGAAAGCGTACGAGAAGATATGGATCAAAGGACTTCCTTTCAAAATCGCTTTCTTTATGTGGAGAGTATGGAAGACAAAACTCCCTTTAGATGATATCTTAAAAAGATGGGGTTACCACCTACCTTCGAAATGCTGGTGCTGTACTGATCCAAAGGAGGAAACCATGACACATCTTTTCTTCGATTCCTGCACAGCCAACAAGGTATGGAAATATTTCCTACAAAGAGCTGGAATCGCTTTGGAAGGACTGACGTTCCACCAAGCAATAACAAAATGCTGGACAACTCCAACAATCAATAGAATCAAAATAGTTTTGCAAGCATTACCTTCCTGTATAATTTGGGAACTCTGGAAAAGAAGAAATAGTATCAAACATGGAGAACCAATAAAAACTGGCAGAGTCATTTACCAAATATCCACCACAATCCAAGCTCTAGTTAATACTAGAAAACCTGGCTTTGACGCACCATACAAATGGAGTGAGCTTCTCCACAAGCTTGAAACTCACATTCCCAAAATCACTTACAACAAAGTGATTTGGGAACCTCCAAATTTGGGGTGGATTAAGGTTAACACAGATGGAACATCCAAAGGAAATCCAGGAAGAAGCTCTATCGGCTACTGTCTGAGAAATGAGAAGGGCGACCTCATATATGCAATGGGCAACGAGATACAAGAAGGAACCAACACAGAAGCGGAAGCAGTAGCCGTCAAGGAAGCCTTAAAATGTTGTATATCACACGACTACACGCAAATATGGTTGCAGACTGATTCCATGTTACTTAACAACATTATTAATGGAAAATGGAACCCCCCTTGGTGCATAATTGACCAAATAGAAGAAATCCTTCTTATGAAACAAGAACTTACACTGATCACTTCCCACATATTTAGAGAAGGAAACAAACTGGCCGACCACATCGTAAATCTAACCTTAGAGGAAGGATCTTTTGAATGGCGGCATTTCAATCATTTGGACAGGACAACAAAGCAAATCATAAACAATGACAAATCGCAATGTCCCTACCTTCGAGTAAAGATAGCAAAATGATAAATCATGGAAAGAAAAGGAAGGAAGGGAACAAAGTGACAAAAAGCACGAAAAGAAACAACAGCCCATTGCTGCTCCACACAGCTTTTACAATATCACTGACCCCTTTATCTATGTCCTTGCAGATTGATCCAGTAACAGTAGGAAGACAAGCAAACACTCTGCCCCTCAACAATGTTTCAAGCAGTCTACAAATCCTAAGGAGCACAACAACGCCAACCTCAGCAAAAAACGAACCTCTTCATACAGAGAGCAGACAACAAATTATAATAGCACTGCTGTTTTCTCAGGGAGGAATATGGAGCACACAACTAACCTTTCCTAATATGCTACTATCTTGCTTAATCCACATTACACCATTAATTGCTTTATCTCTGTTTTTGCAGTTTAAAACATTGGCAACAGGGAGATACTACAACTGTAAATGCTTAATAACCAACTGGAAGCACGAAGTTTCTACTGGAACACAACCCAGCAATGCAAAGCAACAAACCAAAGCAACAAAAACAGAAAAAGAAGAACCAGAACAGCTGCTAATTTCACGTCAAGACCTCCTGGGAAAAACAACAACAAGGCCAAGAAGCTGCAGCCCACAAATGCCAAATATGGAGTGCACAACAGCTGGTTGCAATTTTCAGAAACAACTGAATTCACAGCTTAAAACAGTGATAGAGAGATACCATCAATGCTCAACAATGCAGTTGGACACAAGAACACCTTACTGGAGCACACAAACAAAGCAATTGGACACATCACCTGGAAGCACAACAAACAGCAAACCAATTCGTACAGAGAGCAAGCAACAAACTATAATGGAGCAGCCAATTTCTCAGGGAAGAATAAGGAGCACACATCTGATCTTTCTCTCTCTACTGCTATATCGCTTACTCCACATTACACCACTAATTTCATTGCTTTTGATTTTGCAGTTGGAAACAATGGAAACAGGGAGATACTACAACTTCATTTGGAGAAACTCAAACTCTTCTTTAAAAAACAGCAGACTGCCAACTAGTGCAAAAAACAAGAAATGCACAACAGAAGAAAAAGTAGACAATACATCAGAAAGATTGCAGCAAAGTTTTGAACCAACAGCTAGCCTCTCTTTTCTTGGCAAATAGCAATAACGCAAATCTGGAATATAAAGCAAACGAAATCGAGAGTCTCAAGCCCCAGCAAGGCAAAGTGACAAAAGAAAGCTGCAAAATCAGAGAAAGAAGAACCAGAACTACAGAACATCTCACACAAAGGCATCGTACCAATGCACTGACTCATCAACTGGAACTCATATTCATGTCAACAGGATATGCTTATTATAGGGGTAGGTCATTGGCGTAATTGTATTGTGTGGTATTAGCACCACGGTGCTCATTCTAATACAATTGTTCCAATCACCCTCTACCTATAAAAGCATCATCCCTCACAAGTTTAGCATAATTTACACCCAGGAGTACTCCAGAACGGATCCAACTCCGCGAACAAAGGAACAGACAATCAATGATTTGTGTATAGATAACTTAGAACTTATGACTCATCATATTTGTATAAAACTCAATCCTTACTACCAAAGTATCTATAGTCAATGCTTTAGAACGACTAGATACATGTACTTTTTTGGCGAGGTAAGATTTATGTTCCCCTCCTTTGTAAATTTTTGCTAAGCTATCAATAAATTCTCTATTTAAACAAAAAAAAAAAAGAATATATTGAAGATACTAATGCTATAGTACCTCCAGCAATAGGTGCTGCTATGTTCAAAGTAGAACATGGGTTGATTTTGATGCTGAAAGCTGAAGGATACTTCAGAAATCTACTGATGACGATCCGACGCAGCACCTCAGGAACTTTTTGGGTGTTTGTGCAACGCACAAGCAAAACAACGTTTCCGACGATGCATTAAGGCTCAGATGCTTTAAGTACTCGTTGGCTGGAGATGCAAGGAGATGGCTTCAAAATCTTCCTCCAAATTCCATCCGATCATGGCCCGAGCTGGTCCGGGCATTCTTATCAAAGTGGTTTCCACAGAGCAAGAAATATGAACTCCGGGACAAGATATTTTTCTTCAAACAACTACCGGGTGAACAGCTGCACGAAGCGTGGGAGAGGTTCAAATTGTATTTGGTGAGGTCGCCAAACCACGATTTTCCAGACTCCATTTTGCTGGAAAAGTTCTACATGGGTTTGGACCCTATGAACCAATCGATAGCGAAGAATGCTGCTGCTGGTTCGTTCATGGATAAGACCTTCGCTAGAGTCACGCAGATTTTGGACAAGATGGCTAAACATAATCAAGATTGGCACTCTGAGGACACTACAAGAGGCATTACAATTGGGTCTCCTTCGATGAATAACTTGATCAAAGAAAACCAAGAACGAGACCAAGTAATTGCTGAACTTGCCACTAATGTGAATGTCTTGACAAAGTTGTTCACAGAAAACCAGAAGAAAAAAATCAATGTAGTGGAAAATGTGCAAGCAATGCAAGGTGAAGAATATGAAGAGGCGAATTTTATCAATAATACTCATGGAGGTTATCAGAGGCAACCTTACCAGGGCCAAGCAACACAAAATAATTGGAGATCAAACCCGCAAGGGCAAGGTCCCCAATAATGGTGGAATAATCAAACTGGTCCTAGTCAGGGAAATTGGAACAACAGTAATCATTTTCCAAATCGAAGTTCCAAACCCTATGTTCCTCTGAAAGGGAACTATCTAAATCAGGGATCCGCAAGTGAATCTAAATTGGAGAGTATGCTCGAGAGGATATTACAGAACCAAGAGAAGTCAGACACGTCCATGAAGAATATGACTGAACTGGTTGGCTCCCACACAGCAGCAATCCAAAAGTTGGAATTGCAAATGAGGGATCTCTCTCGTGAGCAATATCCACCGCAAAAAGGAACACTTCCTAGCGACACGATTGCAAATCCTAAAGGAAGTGGAAGTGGCCCAACTGCTCATATCATGGCTGTCACGACTAGGAGTGGTAAGACATCACAGGGTAAAGATGCTGCTGAAGAGCTTCAGGCAGAGGTTGAAAGTGAAAGAGGTCATGCTGCTGAGTTAGGTGAAAATCCAGAAATTGTAGTGAACACCGATGATATTCAGGAAGGAGTAAAGGATAAGGCTGAAGAATCATCAACCGTTCTTCCGCCAAATCCGAGACCTCCTCCCCCTTTTCCTCAGAGACTTGCAAGGAGAGTTGATGACAGCAAATTTGAGAAGTTTTACGACATTCTCAAGCAACTTTCAGTTATATACCTTTCTTGGAGGCTTTCCAAGAAATGCCTGGTTTGCCAAATATCTGAAGGAGTTGATTACAAAAAGGAGAACCATCAGGAACGAAGTGGTAAATGTGACTCACAGAGTCAGTTCTATCACAGCCACCAGTCCAATTCAGAAGAAGGAGGATCCAGGAGCTTTCACTATCTCGTGTACTATTGGAGCGCGAGATTTTGCAAAGGCATTATGTGATAATGGGGCCAGTATAAATCTTATGCCTTTAGCCATCTATAAGCAAGCCGGGTTAGGAATGCCGAGACCAACGAGTATGATGTTGCAGATGGCTGACCGATCCATCAAGAGACCAGTGGGTATTGTGGATGATGTAATTGTGAAAGTTGGAAAGTTTAATATTCCAGCTGATTTTGTGATCCTCGACTGTGCTGTAGACAAGGAAATCCCCATTATATTGGGAAGACCTTTCTTAGCAACTGGACGAGCTCTTATGGACTCCGAGCGCAGTGAAATTAAGTTCTGGGTGAATAATGAAGAAGTCACGTTTCAAGCCAGCAAAGGGATGAAGCTGCCAACGGAGTATGAGAATATTTCGCTAATTGGTATTATTGATGAAGTTGATGAAGCCATTGAGATGAAGATGGAAGAACAATGTTTTGGTGAGGCACTGGCAGCCATCTTGGTGAACTTTGATGGACATGACTTGGATGGGTTCATGGAGTCGGTGAATGCATCAGAAGGTCGTGGTTCCTATTCTTATACTCCACCAAAGATGTCCTTAGATTTGGAGAATCGAGCCACACCTCCAGCAAAACCTTCCATTATTGAACCACCTAAATAAGAGCTCAAGCCACTTCCGTCGCATTTGAGGTATAAATTTCTGGGCTTGAATAACACTTTACCGGTAATTGTGTCTTCTTTGTTGAATGATGTGTGGGTAGAGCAGTTGCTGCAAGTTTTGAAGGAACACAGACAGGCAATCGGGTGGACGATCGCGGACATCCGGGGTATTCCATCAGGAATTTGTGGGCACAAGATTCAACTTGAAAATGGAACAGAACCAAGTATGGACCACCAGATAAGGCTAAATCCATCAATCAAGAAGTGGTAAAGTAAGAGATAATAAAATGGCTGGATGCAGGAGTTGTTTACCCGATTGCCGATAGCTGATGGGTAAGTCCAGTACAATATGTGCCGAAGAAAGGGGGTATGACCGTGGTCAAGAATGAAAAAAATGAGCTGATTCCAACACGAACCGTAACTGGATGGCGAGTATGCATGGATTACAGGAAGCTCAACAGTGCCACGTGCAAGGATCACTTCCCTATGCCTTTTATTGATCAAATGCTTGATCGGCTAGCTGGAAAGTCCTTTTACTACTTCCTTGACGGATACTCCGGGTACAATCAGATAAATATTGCTCTGGAAGATCAGGAGAAGACAACATTCACCTACCTGTATGGGACATCTGCTTTCAGTCGAATGCCCTTCGGCTTATGCAATGCTCCAGCTACATTCCAACGGTGGATGATGTCGATTTTTTTGGATATGGTGGAAGATTTCCTCGAAGCCTTTATGGATGATTTCTCGGTAGTCGGGGAGACATTTGAGCAATTCTTGAAAAATCTCAAGACAGTGTTGAAACGATGCGAAGAAACAAACCTTGTATTGAACTGGGAAAATGCCACTTTATGGTGGACGAAGGTATTGTTTTGGGGCACAAAATCTCTAGACATGGTATTGAGGTGGATAAAGCAAAGATTGAGATCACCTCCAAGCTCCCTCCTCCCACATCAGTGAAAGGTGTCCGTAGCTTCCTGGGGCATGCGGGATTCTACAGAAGGTTCATAAAAGATTTTTCAAAGATTGCACACCCAATGTGTAAACTCTTAGAGAAAGATACCAACTTTATCTTTGATGAAAAATGCCTCGCTGCTTTTGAAGAGCTGAAAACGAAGCTCACCACAGCTCATATCATAGTCACACCGGATTGGTCATTACCTTTTGAGCTTATGTGTGACGCTAGTGGTGTAGCTATTGGGGTGATGCTGGGGCAGAGGCACAACAAAATCCTTCACCCAGTATATTATTCTAGCAAGACGCTTAGTGGAGCGCAAATGAACTACATGGTAACGGAGCAGGAACTGTTAGCGATTGTATATGCATTTGAGAAGTTCCGTACATATCTATTGGGCTCCAAAGTGATTGTGTATACAGATCATGCTGCTCTCCGTTATTTAATGGCGAAGAAGGATGCTAAACCTTGACTAATCCGATGGGTGTTACTGCTACAAGAGTTTGACTTTGAAGTCATGGATCGTAAGGGAACACAAAACCAAGTGGCAGATCACTTGTCTAGATTGGAGGAAGCAGGAAGACAAAAAGAAGAGCTGGAGATAAATGACTCCTTTCCAGATGAGCATATACTGATGATATCAAATTCAGTTGCACCATCGTATGCTGACATCGCTAATTTCATCGTTAGCGATTTTATTCCAGAAGGGTTGGAATCGTACCAAAGGAAGAAGTTCTTGAGGGATTCTCGAAACTATTATTGGGAAGAACCATTCATATTCCGTGTCTGTGCGGATAACATCATTCGAAGGTGCGTACCCGAGGAAGAGATACTACCAATCCTGAAAGCATGCCATGACTCACCAGTTGGGGGTCATCATGGGGGCAACAGAATAGCTGCAAAGGTTTTGGAGTGTGGATACTACTGGCCAACAATTTATCAAGATGCTAATCAGTTGGTGAAGTCGTGCGACCAATGCCAACGACAGGGCCCAATTTCGAGAAGGCATGAGATGCCTATGAACTTTGTTATGGAGATTGAATTGTTCGATGTTTGGGGTATTGACTTTATGGGCCCTTTCGTCAGCTCATGTGGGATGAAATACATCCTAGTGGCTGGGGTTTATGTATCCAAGTGGGTAGAAGCCGTTGCCTTGCCAAACAACGAAGCTCGGAGTGTGACCGCGTTCTTAAAGAAAAATATTTTCACCAGGTTCGGCACTCCAAGAGCCATCATCAGTGATGGAGGATCACATTTCTGTAACAGAGAGTTCAAAGGGCTCCTCCACAAGTATGGAGTTAAGCATAAGGTTGCCACACCTTATCATCCGCAATCGAGTGGCCAAGTTGAAGTCTCCAATAGAGAAATCAAGAGTATCCTTTCCAAGACTGTGAATGCAAATAGGACTGATTGGTCAAGAAAGTTGGATGATGCTCTTTGGGCATACCGTACAGCTTACAAGACTCCTATTGGGACATCCCTATATCGGTTAGTCTTTGGGAAGGCATGCCATCTACCGGTTGAACTTGAGCATAAGGCTATGTGGGCCTTAAAAAGACTAAACATGGATTGGACGGAGGCCGGAGATTTAAGACTTGCTCAATTGAATGAAATGGAGGAATTCAGATTTCATGCTTATGAGAGTGCAGCAGTCTATAAAGAACGAATGAAGTTCGTCCATGATTCCAAAATTCTGAAGAGAGAGTTTAAGGCGGGAGACCTGGTGTTGCTGTTTAATTCGAGACTTAAACTATTTCCAGGGAAGCTGAAGTCCAAATGGTCGGGAACATTCAAAGTTGTAAATGTCTTCCCGTTTGGAGCTGTCGAATTGGCATCGGAGGATGGGCTCCGAACTTTTAAAGTTAATGGGTAGCGAATCAAACATTATCTGGGTGTAGGTGGAGAAAAACACGTGGTATAACAGCTGGCTCTACAAGATGATCAAGTCCCACCAACGGAATGAGTACTAAGGCATCCGAGCATCGTCGTGCCGCGACGTTAAATCAAGCGCTTCATGGGAGGCAACCCATGTGTGGTATAAGTCATTTTTCTTTTTGTGTTTGATTAAATTGCACTTTTCTTCTTTTTCGTTATATATTTATTTATAAGTGTACTTAGTTTTGTTTGAAGGGTTTTTAGATGCAGGAATGTGATGAAGGAACACAAGAATTAGCGAGAAGTTGTTGCAATTGCAGAAGAATGTCGAAGAGAAAAATGTAGCACATATGCGATCGCATTTCTTATATGCGAATCACATTTGTGCCTGCATTGTGCGGCAGAAAGTTGAGCAAGAATCGTTAGCAAAAATGCGACACAATTCAACAAATTTGCGGTTTGAATTTGCGTTATGCGAACCACATTCTCATCGCATTGTGAGGCAGAAAGTTGAGCAAAAATACTAAGCAAAAATGCGATGAAACTTGAAAATCTGCGGTTCGCATTTCAACTCTGCGAACTGCATTTCAGCAGCAGAGAGCCACAGAGAATTTAGCTAAAAGGTCAGTTGACAATGCGGTGGAGGTTTTTATTCTGCGGTTCGCATTCCAACTCTTCAAACCGCATTTTAATTGCAGACAGGTACAAAAACTTTTGCTCACGACTTAAGTGAAAACGCGATGGAGTGTACAAAAATACGGCTCACATTTCCATAGCAGACCTGTCAGGTATGTGTTTCCATTACTCTCCAATTTTTCCCTTCATACTAAGTATATATATATAAAAAAAAAAAGAATAATACCACAAACAAACGAAACATCCGATGGAAACAGAGCAAAATCCCGACGACTTTCCTCGGAATATTCCACATCAGGCAAAGAGTTCGCATAACATTAATCTAAGGGCACCCATCTATTTCAAGGTATGTACTTTTCATCTTCACCTTCAAGTTGTGGCTTTGAAACCCTAGGTGTGATTTTTTCTATGAAGAAGTTCAAAGTGTAGAAAACCCTAGGCGTGATTTTTTAGAAAACCAAACTATTGGGTTTGATTGATCAATGGGATGCCTATTCTTGGGTATGTGAAGAATTTTGCGGTCCACATATTCTAAATGTGGAACGCATTTAGGTCGCACTCCCTAACCCTAGTGGCCTGAGGAAGATGACAAACGCGGTGAGTCTGCGATCGCAGATTGAGTCTGCGAACCGCAGACCCACCGCCAACACACCCAGAACATCTCACAAACTTGGATGGCAAATGCGGTGGTTATGCGATCGCAGATCTTGTTCTGCGATGAGAATGCAATCGCATTTGTATGCAATGACTAGGCTTATGCACATAACCACTATGCGACGTGGTTTGCGATTCGCATAGTTCCATCGCAGTTCCATAACTCTTTGATTATCTATCCTGTTTTCACCTTTGCTCGAATTATGATAATGTCACTAACATGTGCTATTTATGCAGACATGGCTAAAAAACATCCCAAAAGAAAAAGGCCTTCCACCGCTTCACCCTCCGAACCAACCAAACGAGCAAAGAAAGATTCAAGTAGAGCGAACACCTCCCGGTCTGAAGAGGAGGATTGCTTTCCGGAAGTTGATCTAGTTGCGGAGGCACGGAGGAAGAAGGGAGATGACCTTCAGCTTCGCTTTGAAGTTGAAGGCTCAAGGTCTTTATTTCGGGAAGCACGCACAAAGAGAAGGATTCTACCGGAGAAAAAGCTGAGTCTGAATGGGCTCCCAGAACAATACCCCCACATCATGGACATCATTAAAATGAGGAACTGAGAGTACTTCACCACGAACCCAAAGGAGTACAATGAATCAATGGTCCGGGAATTCTATGCGTCGTATGGAGCATCATGATCACCATACCATAGACACAAGAGACTTTTCACCGGCACTGTCAATGTTCGGGGGAAGACTGTGTTCTATGACAGCAACCACATCAATGAATTATTATTCCCTAACTGGGAAGCAGGCACAGCGGAGTACGATGCAATGTACTCCAACAGAGAACATGAGCGTGGATGGATAGCATCCACCATTGCAAAGGGGATTCCAGCTTGGATAAATCCTGGAAGATAAATTTACAAAGAGGACCTCACACGGGAAGCCAAATATTGGCTCAGCTTCGTCACTTCTCATCTCGTACCCTCCAGAAATGAAACAGAAATCAGCATTGAGAAGGCACTTCTCATCGTATGCATAATCAAGGGGGTTAAGATCGATGTGGGGAGCCTCATATTCTAGGAAATTGGCATCAGAGCCACTCAGCGGGCTACATCACTCCCTTTCCCAAGTTTGATCACCACCCTTTGCCAAGAGGTGGATGTCCCATTCCTACCTCAACGAGACAGACTTGGGAGATCTACGAGAGATATTGACATCACTCGTATCAGCGATGCATCGGCCCCTGTAACTACCCCAATAGAAGACATTGACTCGCAGAACCTCCTATCTCCGCAGGATCCTACATCTCCTACTGCTGCTGAAGCACCTGCACCATCAGCTACCACCGCCCCATCAACCTCACACATGCCAGCCATTTCAAGAATGGGTTTAATTGTTCAGCATACTAACTCTAAAATGGATCAGCTCTTGAAGTCATTACCCTCGCTGGTAAAACAAGCATTGACTCTGTTGCTACAACAACAATTGGAATTCGAAGAAAGGTTGTCAAAGCTTGAATCGAGGGTTGACAGCATTGAACAAGGTGGCGTGAGGGGTCTACCTCAATTACAGCAGGATGTAAAATCATTAAAGACCGATCTCCAGAAGATGCAAAATTTAGAGCTCGATATCTCATCACTCCTCCCCAATGAGGGTAACCAGGGTGCCGGCCAGGCCAACTTGGGACTCGACTTCACGACACTCATGACGGACATCCCACCGTCAGCTGCTAAAGTGTCTCAGCCTCCCGCCCCTACAATACCGGTGGAATCTACTGATGACGAGACCTCGGAAGGGTTTTCAGAATCTGAAGTGGACAACTCCGAGGATGCCAATGTAGAGCTTGATGCAGGTGCAACCCCGACTCCACAGGCAAAGGGAAAAGGAATTCCGCTGCCTACAGCAGAGGAGGAACAGGAGCAGGAAGACATCGAAGCTGCCATTGAGCGCTCATTAATAGACAAGGCCGCCAGGAGATTTCCTTCGGCAGGAGATGGTAGTATCAGGTCAGCCGCTCATCCACCGGCTTCGGACCGGACTCAGTCTCCTCCTCCAGCACCGGCAGAGAGATAGGCTACTCTCTTCGCGCACTTGCGCCTCCAGGGAGCACCTTGTACTTTACATTTCTTTTTATTATTGCATTGGGGATAATGCATGTGCTTAAGTTGGGGGTGGTAGCCTTACATTTCTATTTGGTCTGTATATGTAGATTGACTTGTTGGTGACATTTGTATATGCTTAGACAGTAATGTATTATGTTTTGTGTGTATATGTTGTTGTAAGTAAATAGTTAGCAATAAATTCCCCTTGTTTTTTATTTTGTGGGGTTCTTTTTCACGGGAGTAATAGTAGAACCGGGCTGTTGAATATAAAGTATATTGACCAGGATGTTATGTCTGTGGACAAACAAGTATGTAACCATATGCGAATTATAGACCCCTAGAACAAATCAATTAGGTGAATTTGGGGTTCGCCCAGTAACTCTAGTTTTACTTAGAATGGTGTATTTATACACGAGGAAAGCCTCGAGTTACTAAATGCGATCTCCAAAGCTGAAAACTATGTTAACCAAATAGTTGATGTGCCAGTGTGTGTGAGCTCATTGTTTTGATAGTTCTTGTGTTTATTGGTGCCATCTAGAATTTGCCCGGTTGGTTCTTCGTTGCCTAGAATACGTACGCTAAGTTAGAGAAGTGATCTTAGGCTTTCTTTGAGTAGTGATAAAACGTTTCTAGCCTCTTTCAGCCGACCTGTGCATAATGACTATCACTAGGACACTATTTTGAGCCTTGTAGCCTTTTTATTGGCCTCCGCATTACAACCTGATCCCGTTCATCAAAGATGACTTCTTTTGAACCCATTCCTCCTTGAACATTGATAATATTGATAGAAGTTAAGTTGGGGGTGGTGATCAATAATAAAATGGGCAAGATCGTGAAATAAAACGGGGACTCCGTACCTCAAAAGCTCTTGTTCATCTATGGAAGCTTCGAAAAAAATAAATAAATAATATACCACAAGTTTGGAAGAAAAAGAAGAAAAGAAATATTCTTTGTGAGTGGTATAAAGAAGCTGGAGAATCAAATGAAGAGGTACGCGAGTGGGGTTTAATGTGGGACTGTAAAGCCATTGAGGCCAAAGGAACAAAAAGTTGAAAGAAGAAGGAGTGTAATTAGTGTTCAAGGAGGAAGTAGCCACTATTATCTAAATTTACACCCTACCCTTCCTTAAACCGACATTACAAGCCTATAAAGTCCTTATGTGATCTCTAACCAAAGTGTTCTTATAACTAGGGGATGAATTAAAATAATGGCAAGCCTATGGCATGGCAGGTGGTGGCACTTGAAATTCTATTCTGAGAGCGAGTGTTCAAGTTCTTTTGTCCCTTGATTTCGCTATGATAAATACTGTGAGAGTGGGACTTTCTTTCTAGTGAGGGCACATACACTGCTAGGTTGATAGCCAGTTGAGTTTTGAGTAAAAGCATAAGTAGATTCAGCTGAAAGTAGCATTTAGTTACTTTGTTGAGACTCAAAGTTCACAAATTGATTGTTTGTTTTTGGAGCATGAAGATGATTGAAAGGGGGTACATTGAAAAAATTGTTATACTTAAGATGTTACCAACAAACACCGTCCTTGGTCAGTGTTGCTTTATATTTGATAGGTAGAGTCTAAGTTAGGATGGTGTCGTGTTAATTGCTTGAGGACAAGCAAGAGCTTAAGTTGGGGGTGTTGATGTGCCGGGTAATTTCGGCACATTTACACATTATTTGCTTAGAGTTTTACTTGTTCTACTTATTAATTATCATGATATTTACTTAGTTTTAGTGTAATTTCAGTATATTGAGGGATGAAACCCAGAAGCATGAAAAGAAGTCCAAAAAGCTGTCCAAAGGCAAGAAAAGAGTTCAAGAGTATAGCAGGTTCAATTCTGCGATCGCAGAATAGCTATGCGAGTCGCAGAATGCACAAGAGGATCGCAGAGGCAGACAGAACTTCAAGCCAAAATTCAAGTTGAGAATGCGGTGGCAAATGCGACCGCAGAACAAGAATGCTAACCGCATTATCATACCAGACACGAACAGAGTCTAAGGTGAAAAATAGAGTGAAGACTGCGATCGCATTCTGCGATCGCAGAGTCAATCGGCGGACCGCATTTTCAGATGCGATGAGAGGGAAATTGACCAGTAGGATCTGCGATGGAAAGTGAAGTTTCTGCGAACCGCATTCCTACTCTGCGACAGGAATGCGATCACAGACGTGCAACTGGGTCAAACTTAACTGCTGCTCGCCTCGTATTTTGGGCTGCTATAAATAGCTTTTCTAGGGTTGTGTGAAGGGAGACTGGTCAGAATTCAAAGTACAAAGTACTGCTTTTGGTCTTTTTCGAATTTAGAGAGATTTTTGGGTGATCAAAAGAGAGAATTCGATATTGTTGTAAGATGAATTCAATTATTCTTATTTGTTCTTCAGTTTTTAACATGTGTAGCTAAATTCTAATACTGAGGTTGTGAACCCTAGATGGGTACAATGTTATTGAAAGATTGATATTGATTCCAATTTCGAAAGAAGCTTGATATTTATTTATTTCTCGTTCTGAATTTAATCGTTAGTGGTTGCAAACATTAACGAGTGCCAATTTACGCTATCGTATCTTCGAAAAGTGAGATAGAGTTTGGTAGAGATAAATAACAACAATTCAAGGCTTTAACTCTTCTTTAACGAAATTACTTAGGAATAAGTAGATTTCAATTTGGCAAATAATTGGGTGCTCTTAATTTTGACTCTTTAGTATTCGGGAGAATCATAAGAGGATATGTTGTCTAAGTGTTGGGAAACATTGGATAACACGTTAATAAGAACCGATTGCATATCAAGAACGGATGTCAATATCAAAATTCAATACATTCTACTACATTAGGGGGAACACAACCTTAGTATCTCAACTTCATATCTTTCCTTTCAAATTATTTATGAGCTGCAACTATTAGTTTACTTTTCTTTACGTATTCAACATTAATTTACTCTATTTGGTTACTTGATCGAATTACGACTAAGTACAGTATTGCATTAATCAGATAATTGTTTCACGCCTATTCCCTGTGGGATTCGACCCCAACCTTGTTGGGTTACTATTTTTGACATCGATCGCTTACACTATTGTAAAGGTGTAATTTGAGCGGATCAACGGAACTTCTCGAATGCATACACAATAGCTAGCAGTTCCTGCTCGGCTATAGTGTAATTCATCTGCGCCCCATTAAGTGTCTTGCTAGCATAGTATATTGGGTGAAGAACTTTATTGTGTCTTTGTCCCAGCATAACTCCAATAGCTACACCGCTAGCATCACACATAAGCTCAAAGGGTAGCGACCAATCAGGTGTGACTATTATAGGTGCCATGGTGAGCTTTGTTTTCAGTTCCTCAAAAGCTGCGAGGCATTTTTAATCAAAGACGAACTTGGCATCCTTCTCCAGGAGTTTACACATTGGGTGTGCAATCTTTGAGAAGTCCTTAATGAACCGCCCGTAGAATCCAGCATGCCCCAAAAAACTACGGACACCTTTTACGGATGTGGGTTGAGGGAGTTTGGAGATGATCTCAATTTTGGCTTTATCCACCTCTATGCCACGCCTGGAGATTTTATGTCCCAGCACAATACCTTCATCCACCCTGAAGTGGCATTTCTCCCAGTTTAGTACAAGGTTTGTCTCTTCGCACCGCTTTAGCACTTGTTTCAGATTCTTCAGGCATTGCTCAAAAGTTTTTCCGACTACCGAAAAATCATCCATAAAGACCTCAAGGAAATCCTCTACCATATCAGAAAAGATAGACATCATACATCTTTGGAAGGTGGCTGGAGCATTGCATAAGCCGAATGGCATTCGACTGAAAGCAAATGTTCCATACGGGCATGTGAACGTTGTCTTCTCCTGGTCTTCCAAAGCTATATTGATCTGATTATACCCGGAGATCCGTCGAGGAAGTAATAGAAGGACTTTCCGGCTAGCCGATCAAGCATTTGATCAGTAAAAGGCATAGGGAAGTGGTCCTTGCATGTGGCACTATTGAGCTTTCTATAATTCATGCATACCCGCCATCCGGTTACTGTCCTTGTTGGAATCAGCTCGTTCTTTTCATTCTTGACCACAGTCATGCATCCTTTCTTTGGCACGCATTGTACCGGGCTCACCCATGAACTATCGGCAATTGGGTAGACTACCCCAGCGTCCACCCATTTGATTATCTCTTTCTTCACAACTTCCAGCATTGATGGATTCAGCCGTCGCTGGTGCTCCACACTCGGTTTTGTCCCATTTTCTAGTTGAATCTTGTGCTCACAAATTCCAGCAGGGATTCCCCGAATGTCCGCAATTGTCCAACCGATGGCTTGTCTGTGTTCCTTCAAAACTTGCAGCAACTACTCTACCTGCACATCATTCAACAACGAAGAAACAATTACTAGTAAAGTATTATTCAAGCCAAGATATTTATACCTCAAATGCGACGGAAGTGGTTTGAGCTCTAATTAAGGTGGTTCGATAATGGACGGCTTTGCAGGAGGTGTAGCTCTATTCTCCAAATCTAGGGACAGTTTTGGTGGAGTATATGAGTAAGAGCCACGTCCTTCTAATGCATACACCGACTCCATAAAGCCTTCCATATCATTACCATAAAAATTCACCAATATCGCTGCCAGTGCTTCACCTAAGCATTGCTCTTCAATCTTCATCTCAACAGCCTCATCAACTTCATCAACAATACCAATTAGTGAAATGTTCTCGTACTCAGTTGGTAATTTCATACCCTTACTAGCTTGGAATGTAACTTCTTCGTTGTTCACCCGGAACTTGATTTCATTAGGCTCCGAATCCATAAGTGCTCTTCCAGTAGCTAAAAATGGTCTCCCCTATATAATAGGAATTTCCTTGTCCACAGCACAATCAAGGATCACAAAATTAGCTAGAATATGAAATTTTCCAACTTTCACAATCACATCATCTACAATACCAACTAGTCTTTTGATTGAACGGTCAGCCATCTGCAACCTCATGCTCGTCGGCCTTGGCATTCCTAGTCCAGCTTGTTTGTAGATGGCTAGTGGCATCAGATTCATGCTGGCCCCATTGTCACACAGTGCCTTTGCAAAGTCGCGCACTCCAATAGTGCACGGAGTACTAAATGCTCCCGGGTCCTCTTTCTTCTGGATTGGATTTGTAGCAATGATAGAGCTAACCCGGTGGGTCATATTCACCACCTTATTCTTGGTGGTTCTCTTCTTAGTGATCAGATCCTTTAGATACTTGGCAAACCCCGACATTTCTTGGAAAGCCTCCAAGAATGGTATATTCACCGATAGCTGCTTGAGAATGTCATAGAACTTCTCAAACTTGCTGTCGTCAACTCTTCTCGCAAGTCTCTGAGGGAAAGGAGGAGGGAGTCTAGGAATTGGCGGAAGAATGTTTGATGTTTCTTCTGCTTTGTCCTTTATCCCTTCTTGGATCTCATCTTGGTTTTGCACAACTTCTGGATTTTTGTTTACTTCAGCAACACTAGGTTTTTCAACTTCAACCCCTTTTTGAATTTCTTCCACATCAACTGCTTGCTCATCTCTTCCTTGCAATGTCTTACCACTACTGGTAGTGATAGCCATAATATGGGAAGTTGGGTCACTTCCACTCCCCTTTGGATTTGCAATCATATCACTAAGAAGTGTTCCCTTCTGTTGTGGATATTGCTCACGAGAAAAATCTCTCATTTGCAATTCCAGCTTTTGAATCGGCGCAGTGTGAGAGCCAACCAATTCAGTCATGTTCTTCATGGAATTATCATACTTTTCTTGGTTTTGTAATATTCTTTAAAGCATGCTCTCTAATTTAGACTCACTAGAGGATCCCTGATTCGAATACTGACCCTTTGGAGGAACATAAGGGTTGGAACTTCGATTTGAAAAATTATTATTGCTGTTCCAGTTTCCTTGGTTAGAACCACTTTGGTCATTGCGCCATTGATGGTGACCTTGCCCTTGCGGGTTTGGTCTCCATTGATTCTGCGAGTCTTGACCTTGGTAGTTCTGCCTTTGATACCTACCTTTAGAATTATTAACATAGTTTGCTTCATAATCATCACCTTGCACCGGCTGCACATTCTCAACCACATTGACTTTCTTCTTCTGGTTTTCCGTGAAAAGCTTTGTCAACACATTGACATTTGTGGCAAGTTCAGTAATTAGTTGGTCTCGTTCTTGATTTTCCTTGATCAAGTTATTCATAGAAGGAGACCCAATTGTAATACCACCTGTTGTATGCTCAGAGTGCCAAGCTTGATTGTGTTTTGCCATTTTATCCAAGATCTGAGTTACTCTATCAAGGTTTTATCCATGAAAGATCCAGTAGTAACATTCTTCGCTATTGATTGGTTCATAGGGTCCAAACCCATGTAGAATTTTTCCAGCAAGATGGAATCGGGAAAGCCATGGTTTGGAGACCTTACCAAATACAACTTGAAGCGATCCCACGCTTCATGTAATTTCTCACCAGGTAGTTGCTTAAAGAAGAATATCTTGTCTCTGAGCTCAGATATCTTGCTTTGCGGAAACCACTTTGACAAGAATGCCTGACAAGTTCAGGCCATGAATGGATGGAATTCGGAGGAAGATTTTGAAGCCATTTCCTCACATCTCCAGCTAACGAATACTTAAAGCATCTCATCCTTAATGCATCGTCAGGGACATGGTTTTGCTTGTGCATTGCACAAACACCCAAGAAATTCCTGAGGTGCTGCGTTGGATCGTCATCAGTGGAGTTTCGGAAGAATCCTTCCGCTTTCAGCATCAGAATTAGTCCATGTTCCACCTTGAACGTAGCAACACCTATAGCTGGAGGTATTATAGCGTTTGTATCATCTATATATTCTTCAATATCTGTGAAAGGATTTTCTTCCTGCTCCACCTCCACGTCATCTTCATGGTCCGACATATCTTCCTGTCTACAACAACCAAAACAAACAACATGTAATCAAGTGGAATTAGACGTATAGTAAAGTATACACTAATTAGAAATTTCAAGACCGTATTCCCCGGCAAGGCGCCAAAATTTGATTCTCTCAAATTACACGTTAATAATAGTGTAAGCGATTGATGTCAAATATAGTAACCCAACAAGGTTGGGGTCGAATCCCACAGGGAATAGGTGTGAAACTATTATCTAATTAATGTAATACTTATATGACCCTTGTAAGTTGGATAATAATGCAAAAATAATTTTTTGAAAGTATATGAAATACTTTATAAAATATGGGAAAAAGATTACGTATGAACACTGTGTATTGTGATGCTTCGCGAATTGGGCTTCGTACAGTTTTGATATGAGAAGATAGGGTGATTGCCTTCGTGTCTCGATAGTTGAAGACCCATGATAAGAATTATACTGTTCATAATTTGGAGTTGGTAGCTACTATGAACGCTCTCAATATTTGGAAGCACTAATTGTACGACGTGTCATGTAAAGTCTAAATTGACCATCAGAGTCTTCAACTTTTGTTCAAGCATAGAGATTCAAACTTAAGGCAGTGGAGATGGTCGGAGTTGTTGAAAGATTAAGATATGATCTTGTATCATCCTGGGAAGGCAACTGTGGTAACTAACATCTTGAGTAAAAAGGTGGAGAGGATGGGTAGTTTAGCATATATACCAGCAGTGGAGAGTCCATTGGCTATTGATGTTCAAGTCTTGGCTAACAAATTTGTAAGATTGGATATTTCGAAGCCTAGTAGGGTTCTTGCTTGTGTTGTAGCGTAGTCGTCTTTGTTGGAGCACATATGGGATTACCACTATGATAATCCGCACATGTTGGTGTTGAAAGACACAATACAATGGGATGGAGCAAAGAAGGTTGTGATTGGAGTTGATAGCATTATTCGGCTTTAGGGTCAGATTTTTGTTTCGGATGTTGATGGTTTGAGAGAGCTGATTCATGAGGAGACTTGTAGCTCACAAAATTCTATTCATCCAGATGTCATAAAGATGTATAGTGATTTGAAGCACCATTACTGGTTGCGGGACATGAAGTAGGCATTATTCGGTATGTTTCACGGCGCTTGAATTGCCAGCAGGTCAATTATGAGCATCAAAAACCAGGTGGGTTGACTTAGAGGTTGATGATACCGGAGTGGAAGTGGGAGAGGAAAAATGGAAGTGGGTGGAGGGTGCTTCTCATCTAGAGTTGGGGGTGGGGTCACCAAGATGCAATATCATCAACTTATCAAATCAGGAGATATCAACTCAACAAAGATAAATCAGTCTTGACAATCGATCCGCTAAACATGTCCATATGTGCTGTAATCATAAAAATTCAAGATACCAATTCATCAAAAAAGAGACATAAGCTCACAATTCATCAATAAGGTGCAGAAGGACATAATAATGATAAAGAGTGGAAATGTGTTCAAGATGTGAGATGTGGTTATGACAAAATTAATTATAGTAGAAATTCCACTATAGTCCATCTTGGCTAGTTAGGAGATAATATCCTATGCATGATCTCTAGTATGAAATGATAAGCTCAAGCAGTCATATAGATAGTTCAATATGTATCATAGAGAACACACAATCAGAATATGGCATAATAGAAGCCTAAAGTCTAATACGATCATAATTCATACATAGCACCCATATATACACTCGTCACCTCGCATATGCATCACATATCACATGTTACAACAAGAAAACTTATTCGCTCACACAAGCTTAGGCAAGACATTTACTTTAACAAGCACAAATCAAACTTCTAATATAGCCTTTCCCTTAGAAACCACCTCCTACCGTCTCAAATCTAGTCAAATACCACTTTAAAACATCAAATAAAGCCATAGGAATTAATTCCAAATAATAAAACTTTAAAAGTCAACAAAATTCAACCCGGATCCACACAATCAAACACGGGTCAAGGTGTAGATTCCGACTATCCATGACTGCACATGTCTAAATATATATTTGGTTTTAAAATCCAAGTCCAAATCATAGCCCAAAACCTTAATTCTCACCCTCTTAAGTTGTAAGAAACACCCTAATATTCCATGTTTTGGGTGTTATTATTCCATGTGGATTCTTAAAATAATATAAAAATGTGTAGCAATAACTTATCCCTAGTTCTTCTCATTCGGCTTTAACTAGCACGAAACATAGGCAATCAACCTACTGTCCTACATCAACACACACCCAAGTCCAACACATGAAGCATCACAACAGATCATATACAACCCTAATCCTGTAGGTAATACCAAAAATAGACCTATAGTCAAAGTAGTCTTGAGCCTCTAAAAGCTCTCCTCACATTCGTCAGACCATCTTAATGGAGCACCCTTCTGAGTCAACGTGGTCAATGGAGAGCCTCCACAAATTGACTGTAATAACTAGCCAAACTTAGAAAACTCATGATCTCCGTGGTTGTAGAAGGTCTTTGCCATCTCTGAACCACTTCAATCTTTTCCGGATCCACCTTGATCCCATCACTAGACAACACGTGGCCCAAGAATGCCATTGTATTCAACTAGAACTCACACTTGGAGAACTTAGCATACAACTTTTTCTCCCTCATAATCTGAAGCACAATCCTCAAATGCTGCTTGTGCTCCTCCCTATTATGAGAATTACCTGGATATCATAAATGAAAACAATGACAAAAGAATCCAAATAGGGTTAAACACACTAATCATCGATGCATGAAGGCTGTTTGGAATTATTCAAACCAAAAGACATCACCAAGAACTCGTAAAACCTATAATGGGCCCTGAAAGCCACCTTAAGAATGTTTGAAGTCCTAATCTTCCATTGATGATACCCCAATCTCAAGTCAATCTTCGAGAACACCTTAGCACCTTGAAGCTGATCAAATAAATTATTAATACGATGCAAAGTATACATGTTCTTAATGGAAACCTTGCTCAACTGCCTATAATCAATATATATGGAACAATCCTTCTTCTTTACAAACAACATCGGTGCACCCCAAGAAGAAACATTCGACTTGACGAACCCTTTATATTGATCTCTTGCAATTGCTCTTTCAATTCCTTCTACTCAGCGGGAGCTATGCGATACAGTGGAATTGATATGGGCTGAGTATCCGGTGCCAAATCAGTACCAAAATCAATATCCTTATCATGTAGCATGCCCATTAGGTCTACTGGGAATACATCTAGAAACTCTCTCGCTACGAGGACTGAATTAACCATAGGAGTATCAGCACAAACTTCTCTAACAAAGGCTAAGTACGCCAAACATTCCTCCTCAACCATCCATTGAACCTTCAAAAATGAAATCACTCTACTAGGAATGTGACCAGCTGAACCCCTCCATTCCAACCTTGGCAACCCCGACACAGCCAATATCACAGTCTTAATGTGAAAATCAGGAATAGCATAGTATGGAGATAGCGAATCCATACCCAAAATCACATCAAATTCGACCACATTAAGCAACAAAAGATCAACCCTAGTCTCATAGCCTGCAATAGTAACCATACAAGAATAGTAAACACGATCAACCATAATAGATCCCCAACAGATGTAACATGGAAATAGGAATATTCAAAGAATTGCAAGACATATCCAAATACGATGCAAAGTAGGATGACACATACGAATAAGTTGAACCTGGATCGAATAATACTGAAGTATCTCAATAACAAACCAGAACAATACCTATAATGACTACATCTGACATGACTGCCTCAGGCCTACAAGAGAAAGCATAACAACAAGCCTAGCCTCGACTTCTAGCTGGCTGTGCATGTGATGTAGCATTTGGCGTGAGAATCATAATATGGATACCAAGCTGAGGTATACACATTCGAAGCCTAGGATAATCCCTCTTCATATGCCTCAAATCAACACACTCAAAACGAGCTCTCGACTTCTGTAGGGACTGAGTCATAGAAGATGAATTTAACCATTGTAAGAACCACGTGCGTGAGGTGCGCTTGGATGAATTGCCTGGACGAGTGCTCTAGAATCCATTATAGTAGGAACACCACGTAAAACTTGAAGTGCTAACTGAATGGTCGGTTGAAATGACCTCTACCATGTTGACCCCTGTTCCCAGAGTAGGCAACACAAAATCCTCCAAAGCCACGAGGCTTCTTGACCTCCCTATCCTCCCACTCCTACATGTGAATACGCACTAGCCTCCTAGCTATCTCCATAGCCTACTGAAAGGTAGTCCCGGTTTCCATCTCCCGTGCCATCCCAAACCTAAGACTGTAGCTGAGTCCCTCAATAAATCTACAAACCCTCTCCCTCTCAGTTGAAACAAAAAGAGCTGCATAGCATGACAATTCTATAAACCTCATAGAATACTTGGTCACAATCATACCCTCCTGGCACAAATGCTCAAACTCGCAGCGCAACTCGACCCTGCGAGTCTGTGGGATAAATACCTCCAAGAAAAGAACTTAGAACTGAGACCATGTGAGTGGTGTTGAACCAACTGGCCTACTCGACTTATAAGTCTGTCACTATCTATATGCCGACCCTGATGACTCGATGGTAGTAAAGTCAACCCTGTTCGGCTCCACTAGACCCAAAGTATGCAGAATACAATGAAACTAGTCAATGAAGCCTTGTGGATCCTCAGCAGGCTCTCCATTGCGAAGTTTCTAAAACCTCACCATCCTCTTCTACTCCTCGACAGTCAAGGCTAGCCTTATCTTGGGTTGAACTACGATGACTGGCTGCATAGGAAGAAGACCCACGGTTTAATAACCATAAGCCAATATCTCTAGTGTACCCGCAGCAGGAGTCTAGGCTACTCCCCCAGCCTGTGAAGTAGCTGGTGCAACCGGGATCAAACCTACCTAAGTCAAACTCCCAAACATGCTCATAATGTGAGCCAAAGTCTCCTGGAGTCCAGGTGTTGCAATAGGTCCCTCAGTTGTCTAAGCTGCCACCTTAACATGATCAAGCATTTGCTCCTCGATTGGAGCTACTGGTGTCCCTATAGTGGCTACTTTAGCAGGACCCCCAACTACAGTGCGTCCCTCACCTTAGCTTCTATCTTGGCCCCAGCCTCTCACAGCTCTAATAGGGGGCACTGGTGCTGGCTCAACTGCCTTAGAAGAATGTTTCCTCACTATCTGTGGGAGAATAGGAGAGAAAAGGTTTAATCTTTGGGATAAACAAATCCGCAAGATAAAGAATGAAAGAAAGTGATGTTTCTAAATAGTCTGGTAGCTTTTTGAAGATAAGTACGGATGTCTCCATACCGATCCGCAAGACTCTATTAGACTTGCTCATGACCTGTAGAACCATGAACCTAGAATTGTGATACCAACTTGTCACGACCTAAAACCCCACCAGATGTCATGATAGTACCTAACCTCCAAGACTAGGTAAGCCAACATGCAATGAGGGTTCAAAACAACGAAACAAGGTATAATATGTCTGAAATAACATAAATAGTGGAATAACACTCCAACAATAGCAAAAGCAGTGATACATAATACCAAATTTCTAAAACCAGGTAATACATAGTCATCAGCTCTAAAACTAAATACAAGAAGATATCTTAATAGTACAATACTATCTGAAAGAATAACAAAAATAGTATTGAGAGAAGGGAAGGGGACTCCAAGGGCCTACGGTGATCATGCGTCATTACCTTGAATCCTCTCTAACAGCAAATACTGCTCACTCCTGAGATATGCTTCTACCAATGCCCAGATCTGCGTAAAATGTGCCAAATCATAGAATGAGTATGAGAAAACATGTACTCAGGAAGTATCAAGACTAACATCAGTAAAGTAGTGATGAGGTTCAAGTCATGTGATTCTCACTAATCAAAGAACCTATGCAATATACAAAATAATTGGCAACAACAATATAACATGATGCAATATCATCAATTATCAAATCAAGAGAAATCAACTCAACAAAGATAAATAAATCTTGATAGTCGAATCATCAACATATAGCAGAGGCATAGTGTAGTATGTTAGAACTCAACGTAGAAGCATATACAATGCATAACAAGGCATAAAGGAATCACATGCATGGACAAGCTTCCACCCTTACGCTCAACTCACCATCATCGGAATCTATACAGGAATCACCCAATATCAGTCAACTTACCACAATCCGCGTGTACGCCATCAAGAGAGAAGCATGAGAAGGTGACCCAGGGGATGGATCCAAATTCACACATTGTACAGTATAATATACTCGTGCAAAACAGTAACAATCATCATAACTGGTATGGTAAAGACCTTGTTCTGCAATATCATCAACACCACAATATCAGCACGGAAAACATCTCGTGCCAAAAGCAAATCAATCCGCTAAATATGTCCATATGAGATGTAATCATAAAATTCAAGATACCAATTCATCATAAAAGAGAAATAAGCTCACAATTCATCAATAAAGTGCACAAGGACATAATAATGATAAAGTGCGGATATGTGCTCAAGATGCGAGACGTGGATATGACAAAATTAATTATAGCAGCAATTCCACAGTACTCCATCTTGGCTAATTAGGAGATCATAATCCTAAGCACGATCTCTAGTATGAAATGTAAGATCACGCAGTCATAAAAATAGTTCAATATGTATCATAGAGAGCGCACAATCAAAATTAGGCATAACAGAAACCTAAAGTCTAATCCAATCATAAATCATAGGTAGCACCCACATATACACTCGTTACCTCGCATATACGTCGCTTATCACATGTTACGATAAGGAAAATAAGGCCAGATCCTAAGGGTATTCCCTCACACAAGATTAGGCAAAATACTTACCTTAAGAAGCCCAAATAAACCTTCTAATATAGCCTTTCCCTTAGAAACCACCTCCGATCAACTCGAATCTACCCCAATAAAACGTCAAATAAGGCCATAGAATTTAGTCTCAAACAATAAAGATTAAATCTTGATTCAATTTTCAAAAGGTCAACAAAATTCAACTCGGACCCACGCTATTAAACCTGGTTCAAGGTGTAGATTCCGACTATCCATGACTCCACGTGTATAAATATATAGTTGGTTTTCAAATCCAAGTCCAAATCATAGCTCAAAACCTTAATTCTCACTCTCTTAAGTTGTAAGAAAAATCCCAAAATTCCAAGTTTAGGGTGTTATTAATCCATGTGGATTCTTAAAATAATATCAAAAATGTTTGGCAATCACATATCCCAAAGCCTTGTGAAAGTCTCCAAGCCAAAATTGTCTCTCTAATAGTCTAGGGTTCAAATTATGAGAGGACGAGCTAAACATCCCGAAATATACCACTTAAGTGGTCTGCCCTACGATTTCCGCATCTGTGCAGAACCCCCACAGATGCAAGATCCTCAAACCAGTTGACCCACCGCTTCTGCAGAAGGCACCCGCATCTACGGACGCGCTTCTATGCACACACCTTCAAACAAGCAGCCCCCTCTCTATGCAACTTCAACGCATATGCGGCCCGTCTGGGCCACTTCCAAACTTGATATGAGAAACAAAACCTCACACATGCGGCTTCGCAAGTGCGATGCACCATGCCACAAGTGCGATTGCAACAGATCCCTAACCATCAGAAACGCTAGTATTCACCAATGTAGCTCGAAAAAAATCTAAAACACACCTGAACCCTCAGGACCCCGTCCAATCACACCAACAAGTCCATAAATACTACGAGTACCTACCCAAAGCCTCTAGACACCTATGATAACATCACATCAACGGATCAAAGATTAAATCACAAGTTGAACTTCTCTTAAGTTCAAGAACATCCAAATTTCCAATCAAGTGTCCGATTCATGCCCAACAAACTCGGGATGCAACCAAATTCTACATATGAGTCTCTGACAACAAGATGAACCTACTCCAAGTCCCTAAATAACAATCCAAGCCCGATATCATCAAAGTCAACTCTCGGTCACACCTATTAACTCTTCACCCCTTCAAATTGTCAACTTTTCCAATAAGAGCCAAAACAATCTAGGAACCTTCAAATCAAAATCGGAACATACTCTTAAGTTCAAATCACCATATAAACCTATTGGAACCATCACATCACCAATTTGAGGTCATTTACACAAAACTCAAACCTTGATCAACTGTTACAACCTAAGCTTCCAACAATAGAGCTAAGTGTTCCAATCACTCCAAAACCTTCCTGAAACAAAACCAACCAAACTTACAAGTGACAAACAATAAAAAAGCCTAAGGAAAACATAAAGAAGGGAACAGAGCTTAAATACACAAAATGACCAACAAGGTCGTTGCATTCCCTCACCTCCCCCACCCC